>DF358655.1:50755-84007 GCA_000787875.1 Solanum virginianum
TAACCGAAGGTTAGGATCGAATCCACAGGGAATACGGGGCTTGACTACAAGAATCCACTACTAATCATTTCAAGCATAAATAACTAAAATTTCTAAATGGGGGGAGTGGGGTTGTGAATTCAAAAACAAAGTAAAATAAACACTAAACTAAGACGTGAGGAAACACCCAATTTTGGGGACAACTTGGGAATTGTGCTCACTATGGTTCATTGATTGGATTTCCCTAGGCAACATAACCACAATTGGAAATTCGCATGTAGGACAGTAACATAGGTTCTTCCAGCCCTCTTATGAAGGTGAAGGTCGAATCTCACTATGCCACTTGGTCAGCCACCATGGTGTGCCAACTAACCGTTACCAATAGTCCCAGTTAACCTCCTCTTGGTCAAGTTTGGTTGATTAGACGAGAAGACATCAATTGAATCATGTCATCTATATCCCTTTTCCTATTCGTCACTACCTTGGTCAGGCTAGTGATAGTAGGTGGGGTTTGGGGTTGGCCACCACCAAATGACAATCATAATGAAGGGAAATAGACAATACACGCAAACCCCAACATGAGTACAAAGCAAGATTTGCAATCCCCAAAATGGGTTTTCCAAGAGAAAAATAATAAACTAATCTAAAACCCTAAAATATTATTGAGAGAATATTCAAAGGAAAGTTCTATCCTAAAAAATCTGGAATCCCCAATCCTCTTCTAAAACAACTAACTTAAGGTATTTATAGTGTTTACAAATAAACCCTAAAAATAACACAGAAAAGATAGCTGGCAGTTGGTATGCCTTGCAGGTATGACCTGTAGGGTGACCTACGAGTCATAGTCGGAGTCTCGTATCAGGCTTCTGGAATTTTGGACTAAACTGGTACAGCCCTCAGGTACGAGTCGTTGCTTGAGCTATGACTCATATGTTCTTCTCGTAGTCTTGGCCTTCAGTTTTTGGTCTAACATTTTGGCTCTCTGACTCCTGCTACGGACTATACGAGTCATTATGACTCGTAGGAGGGCCTTATAGGGGTGACCTCCACTTAACGGATTTCTGAAATCTTGGTCTCTAATTCTTATTTTGACATACCCTACAACTCATATCTTGGGCTATAACTTGTAAATGATACCGTATGTCCTATGATTCAGCAAAATCTATAAATTTTCTTTAAAAATCATGTTAACCTAACTTTTCTGCAAAAGCAACAAAACACATAAAAACCATAAAAAGTCATATTAAGAACTCACAGAATCCCTTGTTTTAGGCATCAAATATGTTATATTTTGCCAGCACATCAGCACCTTTCACATCTCATCAATGAAATTTTGAGGGTCCTCATCAACCTCGGACCCAGTGTAGACAGGTAGGTTCATCCTCAAAAAGTCTCTCAATCTGGAGGCAGTCATCGGCTCATGTGGGCTTGAACAAGGAGTCTGTGAACCTTGGTTCCCGCTCTAGGTAGGTACCTACTGTGTGAGAATGGCAATAGCTCCTCTGAAATCAGCCTCAGTAGTAGGAGCAGATGGAGCAGTAGGTGTCATAGGGACACTAGCAGTTCTGGCTTATTGACCTCGACCCCTCATTTCTATTTGAGGAGGCACTTCTAAAGCAGGGTTCTCAGCAGTGAAAGCTGATGCATTCCTCTGCTTTACAGTGCATCTAGGAGGTATGATGTGCAATTGTGTAACCACGAGTTAAAGAAGAACATTATAGAGTTTTCTAACTCTGTCATACGAACTCAGAATACCAAAGAAGTGTAACCATTTCTAATGTCCTATAGCCTCTCGCTTATGAAGTGTGGTGCATAACATACATAAATAAGACTCTACTGGACATGGCTTCATAGACTCCCTAGGACTCCTGAATTCTATGATCTGATACCAAGTTTGTCACACCCCGATAGGCTACCCTTGGAATGGTCGGCACTTAGAGACTATTGCTAGCCCTCGAGCAAACCACTTGGCATCATCGTCACATCGACGCAACAGCGGAAGAATAACTCAATTAATAAGTAAACTGCATAACTCCACTATATCATAGTTTTAAGAAAAATAGTTTACATATATAAAACGCCACAAAATCTTCTACTCAAATGTCTATGAAGCCTCTACTCATCAATCTAGGATGGTGCCATGATAGACCTTGAACACCCCGATCAAAGAAAGAAAAAGGTATCAAACCAACTCATAAAATAAAAGAGCGCCTCCGGATGGCAAAGAGGGCTTACCAACTCTAGAAATGTACTAGTCTGGACCTCAATGATGCACGGGATAATGTCCTCTATCACTTGTATCTGCATCATGAAAAGATGCAGACCCAAATGGATGTTAGTACATGGAATATACTGGTATATAAAATAGCTCAAGAAAAGTAAATCTCGACCAACAACTCATGTTTGACTTAATATGCATGTTTGAAGTAAATCATGTTTTTAAAGTATACTCAAAAAATAGACTCGGTAATAATAAACTCAGTTTAAAAATTCCATGCTCATCAATATTGCATGGGAGTTTCTCTTAACCAAAATTCTTATCCCACCACCTGTAATTTGATGATGCACAATAAATTAGCATCGTTGCCACGTCCTCCCCTAACTTGCCATAGAAAAGGGTGATCAACTCTCTCATGGCTCCAGGGTAAATTTCCATTTGTGGGACAAGAGTCGTCAGACTAGCTGTAATGACTATCCTACACTGGCAACATAGTTCTGTGGGTTGAAGTGTACTTGCTACCCGCTCGGTGCTCAATACTCCTTCCAAGACTAAATCATGCTCAACTCATCAATCAACCCAATCCTCAATACTCAGTCAATCAACTCAGAGCTTAATGCTCAATCAATCAACTCAAATCTCAATGCTTAACTCAACTCAATTTCTCATCAGCACACTCAGTCAATGCAAATAAAACAAATTCAACTCAAACTCAATGGTCATTTAGACTCACTCAATTTGACTCACTAGGATATTGTAAGCAAGATAATCTTATATAGTGATGTATATGACTTAATGCAAGGTTCTCCTCATACTCAATCATGCTCGATTTACTCGACTCAACATGCTCAATGCTTAATTTGTATCAAATCAAATGCTCAACAATATGATATAAAAATGTTATATCATAACTTCATAATCTCAATGTAAACTATCATATTATAGCTTAGAACAACTTAAAATCAGTAAGCAAACATAACCCATACAATAATTAAATTTAATAAATCATAAAATTGGGAACCCACATTTAAAGTATACTAAATTCATGAAAATTACTTGAAAAGATTTTGGTCTCCTTGGTTGAAACGAACCAAGGATCAAAACTCACATACCTTGACAAATGAGGAAGTTTCAAGAGAAATTTGAAGGAGAAATGAGTTTTCCTTGATTCTCAAGTTTGCAATCCACAAGAGTTCTTTGAGAGAAGCTTGAGAGAGTTTTCAAATGGGAGGAATGAATTTGAATATTAGGAAGTCCCAAAATATAATTAGAATACTGTGTAATTTAAAATATTAGGAAGTCCCAAAATGCTATTAATGAAACGAGTTGAAAAATTGGACGTCACCACTTCAAGGATGGGCATACGGTCCATGTGGCACTATACATATTGTGTACATGCCTGTTAAACAATACTTAGACAAAATTTCACTTAACGAAGGTCCGGAATGGTAATCCCATAATTTAGAATTTTTTGACAAAAATCAATCAATGGAAGGGCTACATGGGCTGTGTGACGCTACACGGGCCATGTAAGTGCCCGTATCACCTCCCATAGAAAAAATTTCCCACAACAAAATTAGGAGACGGTGATTTCATACTTAGAAAAAATTTACTCTAGAAGCCTCACAGGTGGCCTCATGGGCCGTGCACACCACAAGAGCCATGTGAGGGGCCGTGTCACCATCCTTAATCCCAAAATTGTGGGATTTTAAGCCAAGGCACCACACGGCCCACCACAAAGACTGTGAAGTGTCACACGGACTGTGAGGGGTCCAAGTGCGGTGTGCCTTAGTTTTAAACACCACATTTAGGAGCCAACCAACCTCCAAAGGCCAAGGACCACTTCACGAGACCCCCACACGGTCTGTGTGACCTCACATAGGCAGTACAGTCTCCCCCCTGAAGTGTCATGTTGGTCCAAAGTTCTCCTAAATGAGTTTTCAAGTTCTGATAAAATCGTACGACGTCTTGGGTCTTTACAATTTTTTATCATGATTTTTACATACATTGTATTTTTATGCATTACAATTCCAATGAAACAAGAATCTCGTTATTTTAATGCTCCTACATTGAGTTATCAATTTTCTTCTTAGGTGCTCAAAGCTGAAAAGTTGCACGAGGAATCAATTTTCTACTGTAGGTTCTCAAAGCTGAAAAGTTGCACGAGGAAAAACTTGAGTCAACTTTGAAAATGTATTTGTATAACTATTGAGATCTTGTTATCTTGATTTTTATATTTTTATGAGTTACAATTCCAAGGGAATAAGAATCTTATTATTTTGGTAATTCAACATCAAGTTATTAATTTTCTATAACGGATGCTTAAGGCTGAAAAGTTGTATGAAAAATGTCAAAACACGAGGGTTGGAATGATTGAAAACAAATCTAAAGTGATCAAAAAAAAGACATTTAAGAGAAATATGTCACTTTTATTCCATCGAAATAGGATTGTCACTACACCATTCAAAAAATAAAGCAAAAAAACTCAAACAAATGAAGGAACATTCTTATACAGAACAAAAAATTAAAGGAAAAAAATTATGGCTAAGAATTTGGTGGCAACTAGTTTCAGCATCCTCCTTTAGCTTAGCTAGTTCTTTTATTTTTGTTTCAGACAAGGGACTGATTTTTTCAAGGGTATGAATCTTCTATTCACTATTGGTGATCCTTTCTTTATTTTCAAATAGTATTTTCTAATGCTCCTCAACAAATGAGATGGTCTTTTTCTTCTTAGAAGTTCAAGCCTCTAGCTATTTTCAATTTTTTCAAGAACCTTTTGAAGCTCTCCCAGACACTTGTCCAACTTGATTTTCTTCTCATTTACCTTTTAAAGGCATTGTTGTTTAGTCGAAAGAAACTCTTGATGAGAATCTCTTGTTACCCTCTAAGAGGTAGACGATCTTGCAACATCATAATCTCTATGTTTCTTGAAAACAATTTCAAGTAGGACTTCCAATGGAGAAAGGTTGGTGATGTTAACTTCTCGAAGTCCTTGAAGAATCAAAGCAACACCTGTCTCAAACTATTTAAGGCTTTTCTAGGATTTGGTAGTGAATTATGTAATACATTCACACAAGGTATGCCACATTCCAGAAACATAAGACAATTTAAAGGCCAAAATAGTGTTTTGTGGTTCAAAGTTTGGGGCAACTTGCTGCAAAGGTCCAAGAAAGTCTTTGGAGACATTTGAATGGTCAACCTGATTCACTTCAACCTCCACATT
Source organism: Solanum virginianum (assembly GCA_000787875.1). Lineage (NCBI taxonomy): Eukaryota > Viridiplantae > Streptophyta > Magnoliopsida > Solanales > Solanaceae > Solanum > Solanum virginianum. The sequence goes on from DF358655.1 coordinate 56,176, forward strand.
AGTAGTTGAGACATGTTGAGAATGTTCGACTTCTTCAGAAGGAGGCATCGTCAACTTTGTCAATGAACTCTCATTTGTATCTTGTCCCTTGACTTCAGCAAGTGAGAAGAGAGAACTCTTTGCCATATTGGAGGGATTTTGGCTTGTGATACAGTCTTCGAATACATCTACATCACTAAAGATGTCCCTAAGATCCAATTAAAAAAAAATTAAAAAATTAAAAAATAGAGTTAGAATCAAATAAAAAAAATTTAGTGAAATATTAAATAATTTTTACTTGGAGTACCAATTAAGCTATGGCATTATTGAACTAGTTGTGCCATCTTCAAAAATTGTGATATCAATACTAATGGAATTCAAATCAATGAACTTATTATGTTGATCGTTCAAGTTCTTAGACTTCTTCAAACGCTTTCAATGCTTCTCTTGGCTAACATTGCTCTCATTGGAGATAGAGGTCACATAAGTACCGGGGTCAGTCCCATAAAGAGAAGCAGATGGTTTAGATGCGTCATTGGAAGATGGCACAATGCGCAGTAGGTTTTTAATGCTTTTGGCTGATGGGATGGAAGGCTTCTTCCTCTTTTGAGTTGCATCGATCTCTTTAAAACTAGTGATGTCAGTAGCCTTGAGGGTTAACGAAAGACTCTTAACCTTTTTCATTGTGTGTATCCTTGTCCTTTGAATTGTTAAGCTTGGAAAAATTTTTGATAGATTGCGGAGAAATCCCTAGTAGCATCTTCACTTGAAAGACTTACATAACTTTTCTTTACCATCCAACTGAAGTTGGTCTCCTTTAATCGATAAAGATGTGTTATCCTTTTTTGGACCTTTTAAAATAATAAACGTACTTCATCTTAACACATTCTCTCGATGAGCTAGCCACCAGTTTAAATAATCACAAGTCATTAAAGGCCCCTTATCTGATAGATACATTGGTATGATAAGCTTTGACGAGCTTCCAAGATGAACATAAGAAACCTAAGACTGCACCAAAGCTAGCAGTGAACCCACATAATGATGCTTTATAGAACATCAAAAACATCTTGACAAAATCCAAAGTATCAACTAAATCGATGAGAGCTATAAGGTTCCACAATTAGATCATCATCGTGCCTTAAAGTGATGAAACTTGAAAGGAGACTTAAGAAGACTTCACTCCACTAGTTGGAGAATTCACATTTATCATCAAGATGCAACGCTTTCTTTTGTAGTAGTGCCAATTGATTAATATTATGTATATTCACTTGTTGAAATAACTAATGAGCATCAACAAGGTCAAAATATTTTGCCATCTTTTCTCCAGAAATTTGCCACAGTTGCACTCCCCATTGAGGATGATTCAGATTAAATAGGTTTAAAAATACTCACCAATCTATCCATATACATAATGAATAGGAAAAAGTGTCTTGCAATAACCTAAGTTTGGGGAGGTAGAGATCTCCCTAAGGCCACGATAACTGCTTGTGAGGACTAAAACCGCCAAAGAAAATTTTTCGACATGAGCCATCAAACTTGCGACGTTGAAGACACTGCCATGAGCACAGTCAACCCTTTTATTAGGAAGCACAAATTTACAGAGTCCACAAGCAAGAAATGCTTCCAAATAAGTCTCATATTTCAGTGATTCTTTCATGCCTAGCTCGATAAAAGAGGCATTCTCCTCTTCAGTTCGAGGAAAAAAAATTATGCCAATGTTCCCTGAAGTATCATGATTCATTCTTGGTTTTGTCCAACTTTTGGATGAATTTTATAAAGCCTCACCATATTTCTTTTGCCTCAAAAGCATAACTTAATTCAATCACAAAAGGAAACTTCATCCATGACACCTTTTGTAAGCCGATAGAATGCCAAAAATAAGTGTCACCAACTTCTCCGAAGGAAAGTCTTCCTTTGGTCATCTACATGCATCAATTCCTTAGCCGAAGGAATAAATTCATCATATAAAGTCCCATGAATAGGGAGAGCTCTCATGGTTCTCAAGTACCATAAAGACAGGGATAACTCTAAAATGAAAGTAAAGAGGATATTGCTGGATGGACGTCAGTTTTCACAAAAGGCTTGGAGCATATTCTCCTTGTGGTCATATGTGAGCAATAAAGCAAAGATAGCATCATAAACCTTGTTGTGGTCCAGAGCCTCTTTGTTACGGTCAAACACATCTTCTATCCATTCTAAATATTCAGATGTGTAATGAACTTCACCAAAAATGGAAGGAGAACACGCCAACCTCCATGATTCTCATCAAGACAAGCAGGACTAACATCAACTACATTCTTATGGGTGGAAGACTTCAATAAAAGAACATTTTCATACATAACTTTGCTCAAGAAGTTGTACATGATGTCCTTTGTTTCTATAGTTGACCTTTCTATGAGATGGATTAAAGTTTCTAGCGGTAGTCTAGCAAGTGAAAAGACGTCAATCACCGGAGGATGAACTTTTAAGATGAGAAACTTGACATGAGATCATGCATAATTTCAAGCCAAGGGTATGACATCTCACGATCGTTGAAACATAACATTGCTGAAAATCAAGAGAGCAAATGTTGCAATTGGAGAAATCAAAAGTCAAAAAAAATCTGCAATTAGGTTCAATATTAAAGAGTAGAATTGTAGCAATCTAGGAGGAATTTTGCTGCAATTTTTTGTCACAATATAGTTTCATGTGTCTAATTTTGAAAAATCAAGCGACTTGCGAGTTTAATTTTTTTATAATTAGATATGAATTTTATGCTATAGACACGTAAATCTAAACCAAAAATATGGGTTATTGTTAAACTTTATTTAAAGTTACCTGAGAAAAAGGAACAAGTACTTTTGCGCGAAATGTTTTAGACATGATGGACGCAACGTCTCTTGGTTCAATAAAACCAAGTGATATTACAGCTTAGCAGTTAAACAAGCTTGTGCAAAATGAAGAACCTTATGGTGAATTCTTTGATGAATCTTTTGAACAATGAAAAATGTTGAAACGATCCCAAAAAGTGTCCAAAAATATGCCTCAGAAGTGCCAAAAATCATAATTTTCATATATCCCAATATTTGTGCGTGATATCGAAGATCCGACTTCATATTCTTCATCAAGGGCCAAGTGGGAAATGGGTCTAACCTCGATTTTAGAGCAACCATGTCAAAATTCAAAAATCCAAAAACGTAAATTCCAGTGAGCTCTACATGCCCCTGGCGCGACGGGGCCAAGGCATGGAGATGCTATATTTTTGCCCAGTTTTATTTCTCGATCCAAGACATTTGGGTCTTGGGCCTAAGCCTTCCCACGCGTAAAAATATATACTTAGCCATATTTCACCTTCATATCACACAAGATATTCCCCAATACTCTCTCAAACACTTAGACAAATATTTCACTCAAAATCCAAGTGCCAAATCTCATTCCGGATCTTAAGGAAATCACTCAAGCTTCAAGTCTCCATTCAAATCTTCTTCAAGAAATTCTCCAATGTTAAGGTATGTGTGATCTTAAGGAATTCACTCAAGCTTCAAGTTCTCATCTCAATCTTCATCAAGGAATTCTCCAAAGTTGAGGTATGTGGATTTCAACCATTGGGTCCTTTAACCCATGGTTCCCAAGATTCCTTTTTACATAAATTTCATGCTTCTAAGTTAATTATTTGCTTATGGATCTTACTTACTATGGATTTGACTATGAACTATGTTGGAGTTTCATAAAAGTGTGATTGTTTCGGCATAATTTGAGCTACGAATCCATGATCTATCTTGAGATTTGATGAAGGATTTCAATGTATATTGCATGAGGGTATTACCAAGTATTGGTGGGTTGATTTACTTCAAGTTTTCTTGTATGATTTCACTCTTGAATTACATGATGTCGCACACCATTTTTTCTCGCGAAAAGATGAGAATCTGGACGATGTCGTGTCAAGGACTCTTTTGGGATTTTGAAAATATTGAAGAGTCGCCACTTAATGGATTTTGATGCATTAGGACACCATTCTAAGCTTAAAAACTAAGTGAAAGATCAAAGTCAACCAGAGAATGGATAAGGGTTCAAGTTACCTTCAGAGGAAGGTGTTAGGCACCCTTCGAGATCCACAAATGTGAGTCCCAACTGTATCTCTCATTTATGTGGGGTTAACAAATAGAGGTCTCTTATTTTTCAAAATTTATCCAAATTAATTCTAAGTGGAAAATTAAACAATCAAGAGCAAGTAAAGACAACAAATAAATCCAACAAGAGAGAGAAAAATTAAGCTAAGCGTTTAGTTTCCACTCGGATCAGTTTATTTGGCTTTTATTTTGGAAGACCAAAATAGGTTTTGTCCTATTAAAGCTCAAGTTTAAAGTCATCATTTCCAAGAATCCTATACACCCCTACCCTCCTCCTAGCTTGATTTATTTATTTTATCTTAAAGGCGTATCAAAAGAAATGAAAAAAAATTATAATCGTTTTCCCAAAGTGCCTAGAGTCCCATCCTAAGGTCCAAGAGGCATTAGACTTCCAATTTGGTGGTTGTAGACTTCAAGAGAATTTAGGACTCCTATTAGACTCGCGTCAAACAAAACAAGTAAGACAAGCATTTAGCAAATAAAATCTCAAGTATGCCTCCAAACATATCATCTTATCTAGCATGCTCAAAAACACAAATAATGGTGCAACATCATGTTAAGTGTGTGCCACAAATCAATATTTAAAGCATTATAAATTAGAGAAGAGAATATTTTAACTTAGTTATTAACACCTTAAAACGAGTTTAGATGATTAATCAAACTTTATGAAAATTATTAAAAGAAACTATTAAAGTCAATTTATGAATGTGACATGTTAAAATTATATTTATCCCTATAAGCATGATTTCTAGTATATTAACAATTCCTAAGATATGCTTTCTATTATAAAATAATAATTGGACTCTTTAAAACGAAATCCTATAAACATGATTTTTATCGTAAACGTAATATTAAGAGTAAAGTCCTAAAACATGTTTCTAACAATAAGACTAAAGCAATAATTTAATTAACACACTTATTTGCATGATATTTAGGTAATCAAGTTTAAAGGCCTAAGAGCATGATTTCTATAGCTTCAAAATTATTTAAACCTAGAATATGATTTCTAATAATATGGCAAGAATTAATTAAACCTAAATATGATTTCTAAAACACATAAAAATTAAACTTAAGAGCATACTTTCTAAGGCACATAAAATCAAAACATGATTTATAAAACAAGACTAAAATCCTATAGACATGTTATCTAAAAAGACACATTAAAAAAACCTAAAAATGATATCTATTACATATATTCTAAACGAGATCCTATGAACAAATTTTCTGACACAAAATGATAATAACATCTTATAAACATGATTTCTAATATGAAAGAAAAAAAGAAAACCTAAAGCGTGATTTCTAAATAAAATAGAAAATAGCCTAGGAACATGATGTCTAAAACATGATAAAAATTAGTGAGAACCTATAGACATGATACCTATAATTAATTATTATTATTAGGTTATGCACACAAGACTTATTTTAAATAATTGAATCCTAAAAAATTTGTCTAGGATTATGAGTTAAACAAAACATCACATAAAAACATTATAAAAAGAAAAGAAAAGAAAAACAACTAGCACATATTTCCCCCTCCCCTTTACACTAGATCCCCATTTTCATTATATTATTATTACATCAAATTTTGCGAAAAAATAAAAATACAACATAACAAAGAAATCTTCAATGGTCTTTCCAAGCCCACCCTGGCGACTCTTCGCACCTTGACTTGAACTCCAAGACCTGCTAAAATAAATAAAGAAGAGAAGCGTACAAAAAAATAATAATATGAAAAAAAGAACCTCACCAGTCACAAAAGGTAGTAATGAAATCTGAATACATGGCCAAGAACCTCCAGCAAAATATTATTATTATTTGTTTTTTTAGCGGAGAGAGAGAGATGAGAAAAGAGGGAGCGTTTTTGTTTCTGTGTGAAAGCTTTTTTTCGTGTATAGAAAAAGTGAGTCCTGTGAACTAGTGAGCCTCTACTTATATAGTAGAGAGAACCATGTCTTCCATAAGGAAATAAAATCTATTAACTCTTACCAAAAATGATATAAAATTATGCACTAATTAAGCACAATATGATTGATACTTTTACTAAAATTAAACAAACAGACAAAACTAATTAAGAGAAATCAATATTATCACAATCACAATAAAATCAAAAGAAACAATTAAAAAAATTGTTCTTCCATATTAAATAATCAAATTACCGTAAATAATGCAATGAGAAGCAATCAATAAAAATAAATAAATAAAGGAAGGAAGGAAGGAAGGAAGGTAGTAAAATATATATTTTTTTATGTTTTTTATACACCAAATAAAGAAGGTCCGGTTTCCTATTAAAACTAGCTAACAAGATATGGGCATACCACAAACACTCCATATTAAATTAATTTTCCACAGAATTAAAATTTAAATAAGGCAAGTAATAATCAGCAAAAAAAATTAAAATTAACCTAAACAATATTTATTTCTATGGAGAATTCTAGTTGATCGTATGGGTGAATGAAAATCAGAAATCAAGGAGTATTTACCACAATCAAAGCAAGTAAATAATAAGAAATCAGAGTCAAAGATTTCTCAATAAAAATACACATTCCGAAAAGGAAAACCAACCAAGGATATCACCCCTTTTCTGTAATTGAATTCAAAATTATACAAATTATGCTGATTAATCTCAATTCTTACGAGCTATAATCAAGAGAATATTTGAACAGAAACAATAAGCCAAAATTAATCTAAACATGATAGGCGAGCACTGACCCCAAAAAACAATCCCAAATAAGCTCGTCGTCATGCCATATTCATAGTAAGTCAGCTCAGTCACAAATTATTTTCACAAAATTATCTCAAATGTGTGAAGTAGAAGCATAGTATTTCATGTCAAGATTTAATCAGCATATAATCGCATAATTTTGAATCTAAAGCAAGAAATCATGAAATCAAACCAAATTAGAGGATCCCAACATCTTTGTTGATTTAATTCTTGACCATGATTGTTGATTCACTGATCGGAGTTTGTTTTTTGATGAGTTTCCACCTGGGTGTTGTCAGCAAACTTAGGGTCTGGTTGGGGATTTGTGGCAGCGGGTTCGACGGGTTTTGGGGTCTTTCTTTTGGGTATTTCTGGAAATGGTGGTGAGCAGTTCTGTGGCTGAACTAATGGGTGGTATTGGGGGGGTTTTGGTGTGGTTGTCGATGGGTTGAATGGTGGTGTTTTTGGTGAGATGGAGGCGGTTGGGGTTGTGGAGAGTGGCGGTGGCTGATTGCGGTGGTTTGGATGGGGTTTTTGGTCGGCGAGAGAGACAGTGAGAGAGAGAGAGGGAGATCGGCAAGGGGAGGAAGTTTTTGGGGTGGTTTTGAGAGAAGAGAGGGGTGGCACCGGTGAGATGTCGCCGGTCATAGAGAGGGAAGGAGTGTCGGCTCCTTTGTTAGAGGGAGAGAAGTAGATGAAAGGTTAGTGTTTGGGGGTGTAATGTTAAAATAGGAAAGAAAATGTAAAACAAATTTCGACCGTCGGACTGGAAATAGATTAACACACCAGATCCATTCTTGAGAAAGTGGGTCGGATTCAGATATGAAATGGCCATCCTGATTGAACTAATATAAAATTGTGTTGGAATTTTAAAATTGGGCCACAAATTGACCAATTTAGGCTAGATTTGAAAGAACTTATGTAGGGATTGGCTAGAATTGAAATAAATTTCAAGAAAATTGACTAGAATCGCAAAGAATTTGATAGAAAAGGCTATGAAGTGAACAAATTCGGATAAAATTGAATTGTTTGCCATTTAATAAATTATGATATGCACAACCAATATTTTAAAAATAACAATCTTTACACAAAGAAAATACGTAATATGTAATAATCGTATAAAATATAAAATATTCTTTTTAGAATTAAAATTAATACAATAAATCGGTAAACATTATGTTTAAACATGACACTAAAATAATACTAGGTAAAATAATGAAAGTAAATAATATCAACAACAAATCTTATTACAAAAAATAATAATAATAATAATAAATAAATAAATAAATAATAATTTTAAAAAATATAACAACAAATGTTTTTTAAAAAATACATTAAAATACATAATTGTTGGACAAAATTGAAAAAATAAGTTCATTTGTTTTAAATAGTTTTTAAAAATACATATTTAAAAAAATGGCAATCTGAAAAAGGTTATAGATTGGTTAAAATTGGATGTCAACAGCTGCCCCTTCTTTGCTCGGGAACGAAGGATGAATTGTCGAGCAAGGAAAGTTGACGGAGTAGCCGATTTTGTCCGACCGATGAAATACTATTGAAGGGACCAAATAGAATAAAAAGGGTTGTGAAAGAAAAATATTACGGCCGAGACTTCAGTATCAAGTTGCCTATATATCTCTGGTTATACGAGAATCAGGCTGTGTGCAGTTCTGGATTTAGGAACGAATGAAATTCCTAAAAATGAAATTAACGGTGCGAGTCTTGAAGTAGGAACGATAGTAGTTTGAATTAAAAAATCGAGGTATAGAAAATGATTCGTGTTTTGATAAAAAGATGAAGGCGTAGGATTATATAGGTAATGTGACAGGAGAAGAAAAGAATTATTGCAATATATGAGGCAAAGTCGTATCTTCAAAATAGAAGCCAAGGTCGATCCTGTTTGGAGTCCACGAACTTCTGCAATCTATAACTTCAATAAACTAAATAAAATGGTTAGGCCACGTATATTAAATTGAAAAATACTTTGTAAACATGATGCAAATTCCCATTTAGACCATAAAATTTTCCATAAGACGATAAGGATGACGTCTTAAGCTATGACGTCTTAGCCCATGCTAATCATAAATTATATCATCAGGTCATGGCATGATGTCCGTAGGCTATGAAAGATGATGCCTTTAGACAATGACACCTTCTGATCATGATAAACATAAATAAATCCCTAGGCCATGAAATGATTACCTTAGGTCATGCAGGTTGACGCCTTTGGACTATGACGCCTTAAGGGAATGATAAGCAAAAATTAAATCCCTAGGTAATGATATGATGTCCTTAAGCCATGAAAAAAAATGATGTTTTCATACTATGACACCTTAAAGGTATGGGGAATAGAAATTAAATCCCTAGGCGATGAAATGATGTCCATTAGGCTGTGAGAATGATGCCTTCGGACCATGACCCCTCAGGGTAATAATTTGTAATGCAACATTTGGATCAATATCAATTTCAAGTATTATGCAAAAAATTCTGGGCCAATACCAAAATATAATTTCAAACACATGCAAATTTCTCGGGCAAATACAAATTCCCGAGTACATGCAAATTCTCAGGTAATATACAATGCAAATATCGAGCACATGCAAATTTCTTGGGCAAATGCAAAATCTCGAGTGAATGCAAATTCTCGATCACATCCGATGCAAATATCGAGCACATGTAAATTCGCGAGCAATATGCATTGCAAATATCGGGCACATGCAAATTTCTTGGACAAATGCAAAATCTCAGGCAAATACAAATTCTTGAGCACATGCAATGCAAGTTTCGTGTCAATATTATGGAAAATTAGGGCATATGCAATTTCTCGAGCCAATATCATGCAAATTCAGGCACATGCAATGCAATGCAAATTTTGAGTTGATATTATGCAAAATTTGGACATATGCAATTTTTGAGCCAATATCATGCAAATTCGGGTATATGCAATGCAATGCAAGTTTCGTGTCAATATTATGCAAAATTTGGGTATATGCAATTTCTCAAACCAATATCAAGCAAATTCGGGTACATGCAATGCAATGTAAATCTCGAGTCGATATTATGCAAAATTTAGGCATATGCAATTTTTGAACCAATATCATGCAAATTCGAGCATATGCACTGCAATACAAATTTCAAGTCAACATTATGCAAAATTTGGGCATATGCAATATGTAATGCGAAAGGTAGAGTAATATTTTGTCTTACTGAAATGACGCTTGTTCGAGCAATGTTGAAATGTGTGTCCTTTCTGCATTCAAAGAAAAATTATTAGTTTATAAAAAAAATTGGAAAGGTTGATTTGTCTTTGCCCATGACTAGTATGCTCCGCTTGTTGTTGATATCCAGACTCTTGTCGAACTTTTGTCTTGGGCACAATGGTATAACATTTGAATTTTTGAAAGTAGTATGTAATAATAAGAAAAAGCAATTGATAATTTATAAATGATGTTGAATCCTTGATAGTGGCACATTCTTGAGATAACCAACGTCCAATTGAGGAAACATTTTTGAGATACCCAGTGCAGAATTTAAACTTTCTTTTGTGAAATCTATGTTGCTTTGTCATGAATTTTTGAGCTCGCCTCACAAATTCTGCCCCAGTTATCTTTGTCTTGATAGAGTATGCTCTTGAAAGAATTTTTGAAATCCTCTCAAAACTTTTGTCCCAGTCTAGTATCGCAGGGGAAAATAAATATTTTATTATGATAATACTGAACTCCATAGGAGCGCCTACATATCCCTCTTAAACAGGAATCAGGTCTGACATAGTTCCAAATACAAAGAGCATAAAGTCTAAATGTAATATATCTCCATAGCATCTGAGTTGATAGGTCTGGGCCAAATTTCACCATCCATTTCTGCAAGTATAAGTGTTCCTCCAGTCAAAACATGATGTACCATGTACGGACCTTGCCAATTTGGTGCGAACTTGCCCTTGGCTTCATTTTGATTTGGAAAGATTCTCTTCCAAACCAATTGTCCGGGTGAGAAATACCTCAGTTTAAATATCTTGTTGAATGCTCAAGTCATTCTATTCTGATATAGTTGTTTGTGACAAATGGTATTAATCCTTTTTCCGTCAATCAATGCCAATTGTTCAAACCTGCTTCATACCCATTTAGCATCACTTAGCTCCACTTCCTGAATACTTCTCAAAGATGGTATTTCAACCTCGACAGGAATTACAAATCCGTTACCATAAACTAGAAAGTAAGGTGTTGCTCCCATAGAGGTTCAAATAGTAGTACGATACCCAATAGTGCAAATGGTAGCTTCTCATGTCACTGCCTGTGATTATCAATCATTTCCCATAGTATCCTTTTGATGTTCTTATTCGCAACTTCTAACACTCCGTTCATTTGGGGCCTATATGCGGTGGAATTTTGATAGTTGATCTTGAATCTTTCACAAGCCTCCCTCATCAGATCGCTATTGAGATTGGGACCATTATTAGTGATGATTGTTTCAGGAATCCTGAATTGACAAATGATGTTGTTCTTGACTAAATCATCAATAACCTTTTTGGTGAAAGATTTGTGAGATGTGGCTTAACCTATTTCGTGAAATAGTCAATTGCCACAAGAATAAATAGGTGTCCATTTGATGCCGCTGGCTTGATAGGACCAATGACATCCATGCCCCAGGCTGTAAAAGAACAGGGTGAGTTAGTAACATGGAGTTCGTTGGGAGGGACTCGGATCATGTCGGCATGAGTCTGGCATTGGTGGCATTCCCAAACATAGCGAATGCAGTTTATTTCCATGGTCAACCAAAAATAACCTGACCTGAGGATCTTCTTACAAGGGTGAAGACGTTCATGTGAGGACCATATGTTCCTACGTAAATCTCCTCTACAAGTCTGGATGCCTCCTTAGCTCCAACGAACCTTAGCAAACCTAAATTAGTAATTCTCTTATAAAGTATTTCTCCATTAAAGAAGAATTGATTTGCTAGCCTCCTAGTTGGGCGTTTTTGTACTTTTTTCGCATTCTTTGGGTAACCGCCACTCTTCATGTATCCCTGGATATCATCGTACCATGGCTTTCTATCTGGTTCTTCTTCCACATGAAAGCAATATGCAGGCTACTCATATATATGAATGCAAGTAGGATCAATGTAATTCAGATCAGGGTGCTGAATCATGGAAGATAACGTGGCCAAAGCGTCTGCAAACTCATTCTAGATTCGTGGGATGTGCTTGAATTCCACTTTAGTGAACCATTTGCAAAGCTTTTGTACATAATCCAAATATGGTAGAAGCTTTCAATTTCTTGCCGCCTATTTACCTTGTACCTGGCGGATCAACAAATCTAAGTCCCCTATTACCAAAATCTCCTGGACGTCCAAATCGATGGCTAATCAAAGACCTAAGATGAAGGCCTCATACTCAACCATGTTGTTGGAGCAATGAAATCTGAGTTTTGCTAAGGTTAGATAGTGTTGACTTGTTAGAGAAACCAAAACAGCTCTAATGCCTGACCCGTTGAAATTCTTGGCTCTGTCAAAGAACATCCTCCAACCATTATATTCTTCAAAGAAGTTTTCTCCTACGAAGGCCATTTCTTCATCATAGAAATAAGTCTTCAGAGGTTCGTACTCTTCACCTATAGGATTTTCTGCCAAATGATAGGCTAATGCTTGTGCTTTTACCGTCTTTTGTGTGACATAGACTATGTCGAATTCACTCAGAAATATTTGTCACTTTGCCAATTTACCTGTGGGCATAGGATTTTCAAAAATGTACTTCAAAGGATCCATTCTTGAGATCAAATATGTCATGTATGCTGAGAGATAATGTCACAAATTTTGGGCCACCCAAGTCAAAGCACAACATATGCAGTCAAACAAGGAGTATCAAGCTTCATACGATGTAAACTTCTTACTCATGTAGTAAATAGCCTGCTTTTTTCTTCCTGTTTCAACATGTTGTCCCAAAATGCACCCAAAAGTATTATCCATGACCGACAGGTATAGTAGCAAAGGCCTACTAGACTCTAGAGGAACCAGCATCAGAGAATTAGACAAATAGTCTTTGATTTTTTCAAATGCCTCTTGACATTATGGGGTTCATTTAACAGCAGCTTCTTTTTTCCACAACTTGAGGATTGGCTCACAGATGACGGTGGACTAGGCAATGATACGACTGATGTAGTTGAGTCTGCCCAAGAAACTCATCACTTCTTTCTTGCTCTTCGGAGGAGAAAGATCGTGAATGGCCTTGATTTTTGTCGGATCAACTTCTATACCTTGACAACTAATAATAAAACCCAACAGTATCTCGACAGGAACCCCAAAAGTACACTTTGAATGATTCAACTTCAGGTTGTATCTTCTTAGCCAGTCAAAGAATTTCTTAAGATCAACCAATGGTCACATCCACTCTTTGATTTAATGATGACATTATCCACGTAGACCTCAATCTCTTTATGGATCATGCCATGGAATAAGGTGGTCATTGCTCTCATGTAAGTAGACCCAGCATTTTTCAATCCGAACGACATTACCTTGCAATTATAAACACCCTAAGGTGTAATGAAGGTCATTTTCTCAGCATCATCCTCATACATCTTGATCTGATGGTAGCCAGCAAAGCAAAATCCACAAATGACTATGTTTCATGCTTAGCACAGTTGTCTATCGGAATGTATATGTTTGGGAGTGGAAAATCATCTTTGGCACTAGCCTTGTTAAGGTCTTGATAATCTATGCAAACTCTTAACTTTACCATCTTTCTTGGGTACAGGCACAACGTTGGTGAGCCAGGTTGGATACTTGGTTACTTGAAGAATTTTGGCCTTTAATTGCTTTGATACTTCTTCTTTGATTTTCAAACTAAGATCAAGCTTGTATTTTCTAAGCTTTTGCTTCACCGGCAGACAGGATGGTTTGGTAGGCAATCGATGGGTTACTATTGAAGTGCTCAACCCTGTCATATCTGCATGGGACCAAGCAAAGACATCCTTGTTCTTTTTCAGGAATTGGATGTAGTCTCTTTTCTTTTCCTAGGGCATGTGAACGTTGATTCGTCTCTCTTGAACCATTTTAGAATACACCAGATTTACCACTTTATTTCTTCCAAATTTGCTTTAGGCTTTCCCTCAAATTCCTAAATCTTTCTAGCAACTTCTTCATATTCCTCTTTTTTGTCTATCGCATCTGTTTTAGTTATGTTATGTTGTGTAGTCTCATTATATACCACAGTCTCAGATTTCACATTATAAAAAGTAATTTTTTTGAAAGAAACGACACAATAAAATAAAATAATATCAACAATAAATAAAATAGAGACTTTATTATTTCGAAAGGCATTGCCAAACTTTGAGTCTATTAATATGCAAAACACTAGAGCAGAATCAAAAGGTCTTTATTTTTTGAAAAACATAAAGGAAAATGACAAAGTCTTTATTTTGAAAAGCATAAAAGGAAACTGATGAATTTCCATCGCTACCCAAATTCCTGACGTTGTCTGGATGGGGTGATGGTCCAGCTATTGATGATGGTCTCTGTGGCCTTTCTTTGCATTGAGGCTTTCTCCTCCTCCACGTTAATTATGACACTACAGCTACCTTCTTCGACATCTGACAGGACTACAACCCATTCAGCAAATCTTTGGTATCATCATTCATGAACCCAGCAGATTGAAAAACCTGGTGCAGGGGTAGTAAGGGACTTGGTAAAGGATAATAGCTCCCTGCTGGAAATTGTTCCTAGTCAAGATATTCTTCCACAGTATAAGCATATCCCAGACCAAAAGTGATTGAATGATGTAAAGGCTTTATGGGCTCGGTGATTCCTTGCAGTTTGGCTCCTAAACCCTTTCCTTTCTAGTAACCTGAATTCAGCATACGCTCATCACGTCTATTATCTTTGCATCCTCTTCTTCCACATCTTCTTTTTCTTCTACCAAACCTGTTCCGGCCCTAAAAGGAAAGTCTTCTGTTAGAAATAAATTCCTCACGCTTTCTAATAGGTCCTTTTCTTCATCTAGACATTGTCGAGGAACCCGGTGGATTGGAAGGTTTGATATAATGATGGCAGAGTGTGTTGTAGCCTGAATTCTAATGCCCCCATTCTTATAGGTACTTTTCCTTCATAACCCAAACTGATGGTATCATTCTTGAAATGCTGAGAGATTGGATGGGGCATACCTTGAAGTCTGGCCCCTAACCCTTTGCCTAGTTCATAACCTAACCACAGTAGCATGCTCTCTGGGCTGATATCGTAATCCCTGTTCAGTAAGTTTCTAACCCAAACTCTCTCCTTTAGGTCTCGTACCCCGGACGGCCCCCTTGATCCAGATCTACTTTCTCAGCATCTTCCAAAATTCACACATAATGCTCACTACCAATTCGATCGTGTGGAACATTTCTCCATTCATATGACCTCACCCTTCAAAAACATAAATAGGATGCCCCTTCTCTCCATGCACCACTACCTCTTTGTGCTCCTATTCAAACTATAGGCATTGATGGAAGGTGGATGACACTACTCTAGCCATATGAATCCACGGGTGTCTGAGTAACAGATTATATGAAGCAGGAATGTCCATCACTTGGAAGGCAATAGGGAAGGTTACTGGACCGATAGTCATATCCAGAGTGATCTCCCCTATAGTGTCCCTTTGGGAGCCATCAAAGGCCATAATGCTCGAGCGTGTAATAAGGGCTATCTTCTTGAAGGACAAGGGCCAGTGGAAGGACATCTTATATGCCTTGAACACCTGCCTAACCATGTGAGCCATTTATCCTTCGGTAATGTTGGACGGAACATAGGCCTCGCTCAAAACTTTCAGCAAGGCCTTTTGGTGAAGTTATAAAGTCTGTAAGAGGGACAAGATAGAGATTTAAGCAGGTATCTTACTCAACTGCTCAGTGACAGAACATTCTTTGGCTCGTATTTTCTTTCATGCACCACTTTCTTCTACTTCTATGATGGAAGGCTTGGTCTTGCTCGAGCTTCCTTGAGTCATGCGTTCTGACATGTATACCTTTCCTGAGTAGGTTACCCCATGGGCAATATCAACTTCTTCCACTTTTGTCTTTTCCTTGTCATAGCTTCAAGGAACAGCGTAAGTGTCAAAGCTTACTTGAGAAGCTTTTGTGACTATAAAAGGGGTTTTGGGTGCAGAAACTTCTACCTCAAACGATTTGCGCCCTTATACCACAAAAGGGGCTATCACAACAACTAGCTCATCTTGTTCTACCAACCATATGGATACTTCTAAATTTAATGATTCTTCTACTTCTACCATGTTCACCTGATGATTAGGAAGTAGGTTACTGGACACGTTGGGCACGGGTTCTTTGAGTTGGATGGTATTGGAATCTATGAGTTTTTGAATCTTGTATCGCAGCGATCTATAAACCTCTGTTATATGTCCTTTCATTCCAAAGTGATAGGCTCATACCTTATTGGGATTATAATATTTGGCTTGGGTATCTACAGGTAAAGCTGGGATTGGTGTGATATAACTGACTTCTTTGAGTCCTTCATAGAGTTGGGCAATAGGTTCAACTATAGGAATGTAGGTTTTGGTGGGACTTTTGTCAAACTTAGGACAGTTTCGGTAATTTGGTTGTTGATGAGATGGTTGTGGTGGAGGAGGGGTTTGATAGTATGTTGGTTGGGTGTTATAGGCAGGATATGTAGGTTGTTGGTATTATGGAGGGGGAGCTTGGTAGGGAGTATATGTTGGGTAAGGAGGGTAAGGCATAGGGTAAGGTGATGTTAGGTAGTGAGAGAGAGGTGTGGCTGGGATTTGTCGTTTAATGGGACTTTTGTGTACCAGCATGACTGCAACCACTTCCTTCTTCTTACGATTCTCCGACAAGCTTCCGGATTGTAGTGTTTTATTGGTGGCTTGTAGAGCCTCTAAGTTGATGATGGTGCAATTCTTGATACCTTCCTCGATTCTCTCACCTAGTCTAATAATGTTTGCAAAACATTTTGCTGTGACAAGCATTATTCTGTCATAATACTGGGGTTCCTGCAACAATCATTATTCTATCATAATACTAGGGTTCCTTTTTGATATCGTGTAATAGGCCTGAATGTGTAAACAGATCAACCTTAGGAAAGGGAAAAAGCAAAACCAACAAAACCTTGTTATAGGTTAGGATGATAACAACAAATAAACATGTATTTTAACAAAACAGTCACCCTAAAATGCAAGGGACCTCATTGAGCAAGAGGTTGGCCTAATACGACAAGAAGTAGTTTATGATAGTTAATCCAAGCCTTAAATTATCAATTGAAGTTTAGAGTTAGAGGTAAAGTAAGATAAGCAAACCATTTTTAATTGAAAACAAAATAGAACATTACATCATAGGAAAAAAAATAACTTTTGAAAAATAAAACATAAAGGGGGAAAGGATAACACGAGGGGAAAATAACTAGAACATAAAAAAATCTTCATATGTGAGGGCCTCCGCGTGCTGGGACGATCTGCTCTCTTATCTCTGGGCTGATATCGTAATCCCTGTTCAGTAAGTTTCTAACCCAAACTCTCTCCTTTAGGTCTCGTACCCCGGACGGCCCCCTTGATCCAGATCTACTTTCTCAGCATCTTCCAAAATTCACACATAATGCTCGAGCGTGTAATAAGGGCTATCTTCTTGAAGGACAAGGGCCAGTACTCTTTCCCATCTCCTACATATATTATGTACATATGAAATCTCCTCTCTAAACTCGTTCTCAGACAAACTCATGTTGGACCGCTAAGGAATGACTTAAATCAGGCCAAATTGTTGAAGCACTCGCAAAGGGGCACAAGGTTGGACTCCTTTTAGGCTGATGAGCTCAATGTAGTAAAGCTCGTCTCCTCTTGCTATCGCATGTGATGGTTGTAACCAATAGTATTTCCATTGTATATTGTCGTCTCCTCTTGCTATCGCACATGATAGTTGCAACCAATAGTATTTTCATTGGATGTTGTAACCAGATAGACCTCTCATTAAATCAAACCACTCCTTGACACCCACTGGCGTGATAAATCTACATCGAATAAAGAAGGCCCGGTTTCCTTTTTTATATTTTTATACACCGAATAAAGAAGGCCCAGTTTCCTTTTAAAACTAGCTAACAAGATATAGGCATACCACAAACACTCCATATTCAATCAATCTTCCACATAATCAAAATTTAAATAAGGCAAGTAATAATCAGCAAACAAAACTCAAATTAACCTAAATAATATTTATTTCTATAGAGAATTCTAATTGACCGTATGGGTAAATGAAAATCAGAAATTAAGGAGTATTTACCACAATCAAAGAAAGTAAATAACAAGAAATTAGAGTCAAAGATTGCTCAATAATAATACACATTCCGAAAAGGAAAACCAATCAAGTATATCACCCCTTTTCTGTAATTGAATTCAAAATTATATAAAATTATTCTGATTAATCCCAATTCTTACGAGCCATAATCAAGAGAATATTTGAACAAAAACAATAAGACAAAATTAATCTAAACATGATAGGCGAGTACTGACCCCAAAAAACAATTACAAATAAATGCGGCGTCATGCCATATTCATAGTAAGTCAGCTCAGCCATAGATTATTTTTACAAAATTATCTCAAATGTATGAAGTAGAAGCATAGTATTTCATGTCAAGACTTAATCAGTACATAATCACATAATTTCGAATCTAAAGCAAGAAATCATGAAATTAAATTGAATTATAGTATCTCAACATCTTTGTTGATTTAATTCTTGACCATGATTGTTGGTTCACTTACCATAATTTATTTTTCATTAAGTTTCCACCTAGGTGTTGTCAGCAAACTTAGGGTCTGGTAGGGATTTATAGCGGGTTCGACGGGTTTTGGGGTCTTTTCTTTGGGTGTTTCTGGAAGTGGTGGTGAGTAGTTTTGTGGCTGAAATAATGGGTGGTGTTGAAGGTTTTTGGTGTGGTTGCCGGTAGGTTGCATGGTGATGGATTGGGAGTTGTGGAGAGTGGCAGTGGCTGGTTGCGGCGATTTGGATGGGGTTTTGGTCGACGAGAGAGACAGTGAGAGAGGGGGGGAGATCGACAAGGGGAGGAGGTTTTGGGGGTGGTTTTGAGAGAAGAGAGGGGCGACACCGGCGAGATGTCATCGATCGTAGAGAGGGAAGGAGCGGTGGCTCCTTTCTAAGAGGGAGAGAAGTGGATGAAAGGTTAGGGTTTGGGGGTGTAATGTTAAAATAGGAAAGAAAATGAAGAACAAATTTCGACCATCAGATGGAAATAGATTAATGCACCAGATCAATTCTTGAGAAGGTGAGTCAGATTCGGATCTGAAATCGGCCATCCGGATTGAATTAATAGAAAATTGTATTGGAATTTTAAAATTGGGCCACAAATTGACCCAATTTAGGCTAGATTTGAAAAAAATTATGTAGGGATTGGCTAGAACTGAAATAAATTTCAAGAAAATTGACTAGAATCGCAAAGAAGTTGATAGAAAAGGCTATGAAGTGAACAAATTCGGATAAAATTGAATTGTTTGCCATTTAATAAATTATGATATGCACACAAATAATATTTTAAAAATAACAATCTTTACATAAAGAAAGTATGTAATATGTAAATCGTATAAAATATAAAATATTCTTTGTAGAATTAGAATTAATACAATAAATTGGTAAACATTATGTTTAAACATGACATTAAAATAATACTAGGTAAAATAGTGAAAGTAAATAATATCAATAACAAATGTTATTACAAAAATAATAATAATAATAATAATAATAATAATAATAATAATAATAATAATATAAGAAGAAGAAGAAGAACATAATTGTTATAATTTTAAAAATATAACAACAATTTTCAAAAAACAAAAATTAAAAAAAATACATTAAAATACATAATTGTTGGACAAAATTGAAAAAATAAGTTCATTTGTTTTAAATAGTTTTTAAAAATACATATTTAATCAAATGGCAATCTGAAAAAGGTTATAGGTCGGTCAAAATTGGATGTCAACACATAGTTTTACACTAGCATTGCACACCCACCAAATATTTGATAAAATGTATGGTTTAGGGTCTTGAACTATTGATGATCCATTGCATGACCTATGACTTATATGACTTTATGATAATCTTGGAAGAGCATAGAATTCTTGTATGACTTTATAATGATGAAAGGATGGTACATATGTGTTGATTTCATGAAAAGTATCCATAGTGTTATGAGTTGACCATAACCAATTGAGGGGTTGATACCTCAATCACCTCGGATGGGAGTAGTATGCCATCAACCAATTGAGGGGTTGATACCTCAATCACCNGTGTCTGTGTTGAGGAAATATGTGGGTGTTGTTGAAGATAACTTGACTTATGAAGAAGTTCCAGAAGAAATCTTCGATAGACAAGTGAAGAGGTTGACGAACAAGGATGTGGCTTCCGTTAAGGTCCTTTAGAGAAATTAACAAGTCAAAAGAGCTACATGGGAAGCTAAAATGGACATGCAAAAGCGATATCCCTATATCTTCCATTCTACTCAAGCCTATGGTACTAATTCTAAGTCCCTTATGTGATTTTATGTCTTATGTATCAGCTCCTTTGCATGCATTCATGTTTATGTTGACGAGTTCATGGTGATTTTGACACTTATGTTGAGATTTTGAAAATGATGTTTAAGTGCATTGTTGCATTCTTGTTGGGGCTCATCTCTTCATGATTATCCTTCTTATGTATGTTTCTTTGACATTTGGGGATGAATGTTCTCAAGGGGAAGATATTGAAATGACCCCAAAATGTGCCTCGAAAGTGCCTAAATTCGTAATTTTCATATATCTCAAATATGTGCATGATATCGAAAATTTGACTTCATATTCTTGATAAGGGGTAAAAATTAAGTAGAAAATGGATCTAACCCCGATTTTAGAGCAATCGTATCAAAATTTTGAAAATGCAATTTCCAAAGAGCATTCCGCGCTACTGGCGTGATGTAGATGGGGCTAGTATACCATCAACCAATTGAGAGGTTGATACCTCAATCACCACGGATGGTAGGGTGTGAAAACCATCAACCAATTGAGGCGTTGATACCTCAATCAATTTAGATGAGGGGTGATCATGTCCATCAACCAATTGAGGGGTTCATTCCTCAATCACTTCCAAGGGGTGGTCTACCTTGGATTCCAAGTACTAACTTTACTTGGTTTATGATGATGATCATTTCATACACATGTACTATGTTTCTATATAAGCATGTTTTACTTCAAGCATTGATCATGCATGCCATGTTGCTAATATACTATCTCTTGCTTATGATTATGCATTTTGATTATATTGCCTATCTATTGTTGCATTGCATCCTACATACTTAATACATTCAAACGTACTAACGCATACTCTATGCCTACATAATGTTACCATATAGGAACCAAAGCTCCTCACGATCATCCTCATCCTCCCCATGGCTAGTACTATCTTCTCAAAGCAAGTTTAATGAGTCCTCAACTCCGGGGACGATATCTCTTATTCCTATGATATGTAAAAACTCTCATTATCTAATTGTATGATTTTGACTATGAGGGTAAACCCAAAAAGTTGTCTTGGCCCCCGCTCCTATCAATATATTAGAGGTGCTATTGGAACCTTAATGATATACTAATGTTATGCTATTGGCTTGTTATATTTCTATAGTATCAAGGATGTCCCTTAGCCCCATATTCCCTTTTTACTATCTCTTATCGTTGTTTTATCACTTCCGCGACCAAGAATGTGTAATGATATACAAAGAGGCTTGTTTGGGGTCCCATTCGGGTTCCCCATTTGCCGTGTCACATCTAGGCCCTAAGCTTGGGTCATGACAAAGCTTATCTAAGGTTTCTTGTGAAAGTTCTCATTCATATACAAGGCAGTTGTGGTGGAGTTGGAAAAGAGAATCTGTGGTTAACACATCAATGGGAAATTAACCATATTAAAAAAAGAATACTTGAAAAAAAATTGATGAGGATCCTTGACCAACTTATCAATGGAAAATTTATCATATTGAGAAAGATCTCTTGGAAGAAATTTTTTACGAGAATCCTTCATTAACTTATCAAAGAAAAATTTACCATATTGAGATAGTTCATGTTTAGAGAAAATTTTTATAAAAATCCTTGATTAACTCATCAAAGAAAATTTTATCATATTGAAAAAGATTCTTTTTGGAGAAAATTTTGATGAGAATACTTAACCAACTCATCAATGGAAGATTCACCATATTAAGAGAAAATCTCTTAGGAGAAAACTTTGATATCTTTTAAATATAAAAAAAAGTAAATGTAACTTTTTGTGTTCAAAAATTTAAATAATTTACTTGTTAATGACACACATGAAGGAAATGTGATCACTTGTTATACTTCTATGTCAAGTCCATATGGAAAGTTCACATCGTTGTCTAATCATAATAATCTTTGTTTGGATCACTACAAGAAATTATTGGCCACTTTGATGAAGTTTTTTTCCCCTGGTACAAGAAGAATTTTAATGATAGACAATTCTCAAGTAGCGGACCAATTAAAATGTGATGACAAGAAACAAGTAATTTTGAAGTCACAAAAATAAAAATGCATTCATGAATAATTCAACTCTCATCATCAAGTATCGTCAAGGCTACATATCGGCAAGTCCAAAAAAATCATGAATACTTCATGTCTAGTCATCAAGTTTCAACAAGTCTACACATTGACAAGCATCGATATAAGGGCCATTTGTAGACACATAAATTTTATTGGATTAAATTCATACAAAATTTGAATTAAATTCGTAGTCATTTGGCCGAGTTGAATGATTAATTTGGGATTTAAAAAATAGATAAAGTCCAATATATTAAGTTCAAGTCCAAGATTCATCTCACCTTGAAGCCCAAATTCATGTCACATGTCATGGTGATGAGGCATCTGAGACCAATAAGATGGCACCACTTGTCCAAATGATGTGATAATCTTAGCCAAATACAAGAACCAATCACACTTTGCCAAGTATCAAAATGACATCTTTAGGCTAATCATAAGCAACTTTGTCCATCCCCAACAACTATAAATAGGGGACAGACATAACATTCAAAGGACATCCTAAAAAATACTTGAGCAAGCATTGGAGCAAGGATTGTGGGAAGATACAACATCTACTACATATTTCTTCCAAGGAGTGATCGACAGAGTCTTCCCAAAGATCTTCTTATAGAACAAAGCTTCCCGGCAGTAGAAATACATCTCTAGGCGATCTAAATCATCCAAATTTGAGAAGTATTCTACTGAAAGCCCTCAGATCTTGGAGAAGTTTAGGAGAAAGAATCAAGGGAGTTATAGAATTATACTCACAAATTCATTAATAAAAAAAAAAGTTATATCTTTCTTTTATATATTTTTGTTGCAGTTAATTTTCGACGCTTTGAAAATTTATTGCGAACTCTAATAATAAGTGGGACCAACAAAATAAAAGAAAGAGCACAAAAGAAGAATAAATTAAATGACAAAAATAACTCTCAATTCAATATTAATTACAGGGAAGCACACACGTTGACGGAGACATGTGTACTTATTTTATTTTTTAAAAATTTCAAATTTATATCAATTAATATAAAATTATGATAAAATATTCATACTAATCTTAATTTAAGAGATATGTAAAATTTAAAGTGGACAAATAATAATAAATAAAGTAATTACAAATAATAAATAGGACCCAAAAAATAAATAGAAGAAGCACAAAAGAAAAATAAATTAAATCATAAAAGTAATCCCAACGGAACGTTAATTACAGAGAAGTACACACATTGACAGAGACGTGTGCTAATCAAGACTCATTCCAATCAGGACAATCGATTTAGTTAGAGGTAAGGAAATTCTCTCCAACATTCTTATCGTCAGGCACGAATAATAATCAAGACTCATTCCAATACTCCATCAATCAGTATGGGCAGTCACAAGTCACTAAGAGTAGACAAATCGATTCCAATCAAGAGTAGAGATGCTCTTTAAGACATTTTCACCATCAAGCACAAATGGAATGTCACAACTTAGTCAATTCAAATCATTTCAACACCTCGAAAATCAGCATTTCGAACTCGAGAAGGAAGCCATCAACTCTAATGGGGAATGGGACCATCAATACATACGACGCTATGAATAGCTCTCAAGCTTAGCACCTCATCCCAATTGTACTCCCTTACATGGCAATCTACTCCTTCAACTTAAGCTTATAGCTCTTACTTAAATTTTCATCTAACCGTCTCCTCTTATTCCATTCAAGTCTACTTCTAAGCATCAGGGTGTTATTCACAAGATGATCATATTTCTACAAAGCTAATCATCGATACTCAGCTCTAAACTTCGCAAGGACTTCCATTAAAAGATCACTAGTCCTCTTCACTACTTCATTACTCTTCCTCAAACCCTTATTATGAAGTTTTCACTAGTCTATCACCAATATTCGTATAACAATGACCCCGAATTCAAGCCTATCACTCTAATCACTTCAACTATATCTTATAATTTTCCAGCCTACTTAGCACTTCTACCTCCACCATTCAATGAGTTCTCACTCAAGGTCACACCAACATACTCTTACATATCTACTGTTCATCATACGGTTTTACCTCCCTCCTCTTTCCTATCTCTATCCCTACATGACACAAGTTTAACACTAATACCATAATAAGGATACATTCACTCCTCCTTGTCTACCCTCATCCTCAATCTATTACTCTCAATATCACAATTTGAACCTAGAGGAACTCATTAATTCCCCTTTTTTGCAAAACCTCAAGCTATTATCTCTCCATGCAAAATAAGCAAGATCATAAGTGAGACAATTCCTAATGTCCTATAGCCTCCTGCTTATGAAGTGTGGTCGACAACACACACATAAACAAGACTAACAAGTTGAAGGTCAGTGCATATGTAAGATGACATCAGAATCAAGAACTCTCACTCTCTCTCATCAACCTTCACCCCTCTACTATCATCAACACTTCTATCATAGCTGGAAAGTTGGATTACTCAAAGAGCTTGGAACGAAAGATCATTAGCACGATTCAATCGAGAATATTATCTGAGAATATTCATAGATTACAATCTCTCTCGTCTATCAAGACTCGTCCTGAGTTCACAGAACTATACGTAGTGAAAAACTCATGTTATATCTCCTTCAACATAAGACTGGAAACTCTTGGATTAATGGGGTAAGACCAAGATTAATGAATGAATTCATCACTTCTCATCCTCAAACATAGCATGATAGGAAATCAACATGATGTGCATGGGACTAGGCCATAGGTACGATAGTCATACACCCAAAGGGAGTGGAATGTTACCTCAACTGAAGTATAGGGACTATATGAGATGGAAAAGAATTGATATCTCGTCTTGATCAGCCTATCACAATCAAAAAATCAAGATCTACTTTGATTTCTCACATCGTCATCTCCCCCTTAGCTCTCAAGGTCCTCTCTCTAAATTTGGGAATCAATTTCCTCTGCTAGGCTATAAGTATATACCTCCACACGATTGAGGAATTACTATTCATAAGAATAGGCGTCTTAAACTTTTCTATCAGACTATAGTCGCATAAATGAATTAGCCACTAAGACTCTCTTCAAAGATACCACTCTTAGCTTCCTCTTATCTTTATAGAAGTCTCTCTGTATACTTGCTACCCTTATTAACGCACATGACCACCTCCCACACCTCTTACAATCTAATCTCTTCTTTTGTCTGCTGACGCTCAACTGTTGTGCTCTCATAAACTCATTTGTAAAAAACTTAGACTATAATGGAAAAACTCATCATCGTCTATCCATACGCCCCAATCAACTTAGTTGCTCGGGATGACACAGAATGCCCACCTCAACTTATTTCCCATTGGACTCAAGGATATTATCTAGTCTCTCATAGCAACCATAATTTAGAGCTTTACACATCTTTACATCATCACAAATACCCATCTCAAGTCTCTTCTTATCTATTGGGCTATCCTCGTTTCACTAATCTCACCTAAGGGCACTTGTACCTTACCCATAGCATCACTTTCCTTACAACTTAGCATCTTCATACACTATGGCAAGCCTTTGAGAAGAAATCTCCAATTTATGACTATCACTCTCACGATACTATCTTTTCTCTTATACTACTCCTCAAAACTCAAGCTTTGGGTCTAGTAGTAACATGTGCATCTACCACACACCTCTTTAACGCTAACTTAAAACTTCAAGATAAATGTTTAGGGAACATAATCTTACTAAAATCTCATAGTGAGAAATCAATCATCACACCCCCTCTTCACCACTCATGCACTACTCACCCACTCTACTATACCTCCTCATCTAGCTAAACTTATAGCTCTATGGATCTCATGAACTCTCACATACAATCGTAAGCTTAACTTAGATCTATTACATCACATTAAAAGCACTCTTTCCCTCTATTCAAGAACTACACTCCACCCTCAAGAGTATGAATAGTATAATGCATCAGCATACACTTCCTTCTAGTTTGGGCACGCTCTAACACATTTTGACACTAACTC
This sequence comes from Solanum virginianum, assembly GCA_000787875.1. Lineage (NCBI taxonomy): Eukaryota > Viridiplantae > Streptophyta > Magnoliopsida > Solanales > Solanaceae > Solanum > Solanum virginianum. Next base: position 82,485 of record DF358655.1, read on the forward strand.
TCTCTCTCTTATACCTCATCTCATCATGGAAATCATAGGGTACTTATCATTTTTTCATCAATCCTATGGCCATCGACTCCTCCCTTTACTAGTTACCTAATTGATACATATATCTAACTATAAGCCTCAATCAGTCATCACTCTTGCTATCTCGTCCCTTTCTTTCTATTATCATCCTTCTAACTTTGGAATGATTAAATTCTACTCAGGGTTTATAAGACCTCACATCCCACTCTCAGGGGTTAGCATCAAATTCTTTGGAGACATAAGTTTCTCTCTCATGAGTAACATCGGGAGCAATTTTTTTGAATAAGAGGGTTTGGATACATCTAGAGCTAACTCAAGTGCACGATCCATATGAGAAGTAGTGCACTTTTTCTAGTCAATCAACTTAGCACACTAGTCGACTTCTCTCAAGCTTAGTGCAGTCTCTCTACTATTCGGATTACTTATTCTGGGGATCTCATCGGTAAGAGTTTGAACATTACCGTCTCTATCACCTCATGGATGAGACAAAGTCGAAAGGTTTTAGAGTAGCGCACGAATCAGAAGAGAGCTTTCGTAGAGTCTAACTCTATCATATTGTAACCGGCACTCAGAGACTATTGCTAGTCCCCAAGAGAACCACTTGGCCTCATTACATTCATTTATTCATACAATCTTCTATCAGCGAAAGACGTAAGGAAAATAAATAGGCTTATCATCATCTAATCTAGTCTCAACATAAAAATATCATAAAAGGCTAGTAGAAAGAAACTAGCTCAACAAGTCTTTAAATCAACATTCAACTCTAGTCTATGAAGCCTCTATCACTATCAAGTGGTGCCAATGACAGACCCATGGCTACCTTAATCAAAATAAAGCTAATCAATCTAACTCTAAGGCAAGATGAAAATAAATATAAGGGATCCTCTGAAGTAAGGGAGGCTCACAAAATTAATTGAATATCTCTTATCCTCAACGGTGCGCCTGTTGACAATCTCCAAATCATGTATCTATATCATGAAATGATGCAGTCCTAGAGAGGGATGTCGGTACGTGGAATGTATTGGTATGTAAAATAGCTGAGTGACACCAAAATAAGTAGAATAATATGACAATAACAATCAACTCAATATAGAAATCAGTCAACATATCAAATGTCTATCTAAAGAAAGAATAGAGAATAGACAAATTACCCATCATAATCCATCACCTTATCAAGAAGGAATCCTATATGGGAGTTTCTATAACCGATAATCACCCCCTATGAGCCAGAAGTGATACAATGAAGAGATGTCATTGCCACATCCGTCCAGTACCTTGCTGGGGTAAAGGATGAGTCTATCAAGGATCCCAAGAAGTTTGTCAAGTCCTTTGCGAGACAAAAGAAACATCTATTTTCATGGTCCAATCCTCTCCTACGTTGTCCACGTAGTTAATGAGTACAAGTGGGACTCACTCTTACCCATTTCGGTGCTAATACTCCTCCCAAGACTCAAGAAAGCTCATAGTCTGTCAAGGTCAGACTGTTACGCAGCCAA
>DF358655.1:84720-99916 GCA_000787875.1 Solanum virginianum
CCTGTTCAACATATGAAAATACATGTAAGAAGTATACAATTTTCAAAAAAATAATCAAGATTCATGCATGTAGACTTAAGAATCTTTAACTTTCCTCTAAGACCATCTATGGGACACATGGGAGAACAATCCCATGTTTTTAGTTTAGCCTTACATACCTGGGATTGAAGAATCCTCAACTTTCTTCACGAATTTGGCCCTGGACCCGAAACCCTCCTCTCTTCTTCTTCTCCTTCTCTCAGAACGTAGTTTAGACTTAAGAAAAATAGGATTTTAAAATCCTTTCATACGTATCTAGGCTTAAATACTCATTTTGGAACTTAAGAATATATTAGGAAGGACAAAATTGCCCTTCCCGAAGTTAAAAGCAAAAAAAATGGATTTTGGACACTGGTCCACGTTGCGCACCAGTTCATTTGGGGGGATTTTCACAAAAATTAGTTCAGTCAAAAATCGAAAGAAAAAAACCAAGTGTGGTTCCGCGTCCCAGGCGCGTCGTGCGGAAACCTCACTGTTTTGGCCCACTTTGAAAAATTGTTTCTCGACCTGGTTGCTAAAAAAATGGATCGAGACCATTTTCTGACTAGATTTTCTGCACTGATTGCAAATCGAGTCTCAAATTTTTCATCAGAGCTTTGGAAAATGCGTTGTGCGCATGATACATTTTAGGTGCGTTTCGGTAAATTTTCATGGGGTGTTACAATATTCTTTTCCGTGAACATTAGAAGAACATAAAATTATCAACCTGGATTGTAGTGCAGTGGTGAAACTGCTCTATTGTTAAGACACCTAACACCAGATGAGGAGAAAAAAGACATATATAGAATTGGAAGTTCAATTATTTTGTCTATTGTTATTGTCAAATAAAACGAAGTTGATTTGTATCCCAGATAGGAATAGGGAAATAACGTATTTATAAACTTAATGATATGAGATAGTAATATTTACATAATTATTTATAGTTGTGTTCAACAATATAAGCTATACACATAATAATTTATTTATTTATTTATTATCTTTTTTATATTAACTGATGCGAGACACACGTGCAAAGTACGTTCACTAAATTAGTTGTTGAATTGTTAGCTTTATTAGCTCCCTAATTCGTCAATGACCTGAACTATACAGAAGAAGAATTTTATTGATTCTCAATTTCATACATTTGCTAGTCCACTGAAAAAGGCAGTATATCTAGCCAGAGGATCATATGATTCTCATGAATAACTAACTTTTCACATGATTCTCATGACTAACTCTACCAGCTCATGAACAAACTTAACCAACTAACTGCACTAGTAACTAACTTGAACAGTAACTGAAGCAATGGAACAGTAAAAGGAAGTTAGTGGAGGTGAAGTGAACAACTGCACTACCAATTAAACTAACTGCTAAACTAACATGTTGGAACACACCCCCTCAAGCTGGAGGGTGCAAGATGTTAGGCACGCCAAGCTTGCCTAGATGGTGTAAATGCTAAGCCTGACTCAAGCCTTTGGTCAATAAATCCACAACCTGTTATGGGGTGTGAACATATACAGCGTCAACTAGCCCTACTTTGATCTTATCCATGATAAAGTGGCAATCTATTTTAATGTGTTTGGTCCTCTCATGGAAGATTGGGTTGGTTGCTAGCTGAATAACTAATTTGCTGTCACTTAAAATGGTAATAGGCTTCTAAATAGGTACACCAAGCTCATTAAACACCCTTGATAACCAAGTAACCTCAGACACAGCAAATGCATTGCCCCAAAGCTTTGCCTCAGCTTAGCTCTTAGAGACAGTTTGTTGTTTCTTGGATTTCCAAGGCACAAATGAATCACCAAACTTGACTACATAACTTGTAATAGATCTTCTAGTGTTGGGACAAACAGCCTAATGAGAGTCACACCAACAAGTGAGCATAGTGCTAGGCTTGGATTGTAATTAGATCCCTGGGCCTACTGTACCCTTTAGATATTTTACTACCCTAAGGGTTGCTTCCCAATGAGACTGCTTAGGAGATTACATAAATTGGCTAAGGGTTTGTACTGCATTGCTGATGTCTGGTCTTGTAATGGTGGCATAAAGGATTTTACCAATTAGCCTTTGGTACAGAGTAATGTCATGAAGGATAGCATCTCCATTAGAACCAGTCAATAGATCATGCTCAACTGAAGTTAATCGTAAGTTAGTTTAAATAGGAGTGCATACAGGCTTTGCACCAGTGAGCCCTACATCAACAATGAGTTCTAATATGTACTTACTTTGGTTCAGAATGACACCCTTTACAGATCGTAATACTTTAATGTCCAAAGAGAACTTAAGTTCTCCCAGTTCTTTCAGCTTGAATTGCTTATGCAGACCACCTTTAGCTTCATTGATCAGTTTTTCATTACTTCCTATGATCAGTAAGTCATCAACATATACCAATACAATCACTATGTTTGTCCCCTTTCTTAAGGTGAATAATGAATAATCATGTACACTCTGAGTAAATCCAGCAAACAATAAAGCAGTAGTAAGTTTCAAGTTCCATTGCCTAAATGATTGTTTGAGACCATCCAGTGACTTGAGCAACTTACACATTTTGGTTTCTCCAGGTTTTTATTGAATCCTTCAAGTACTTCCATGTAGACATCTTCATCTAGGTCACATTGAAGAAATACTATCACAGACACTCCAGCTGGCAGAGATCTGTCCAACATATAAATAGGAGACTCACCAACTAAGGCATGTGTCACTGTCACCGTCTTAGCAATAGGAGAAAAGGTGTTATGATAGTCCAATCCTTCTTGCTGACTATAGCTCTTGGCTACTTTCCTGGCTTTATACATCTTCACTGCACCATTTGTTTTATATTTAATTTGTGCACCCATTTTGAACCCACTGTATTCATCCTTTATGGTAAGTCAACCAACTCTCAAGTATTGTTATCTTGGCCTGCATAAATTTCCTGTCTTATAGCTTGAACCCATCTTTCATCTTTAACTGCTTATCTAAAAGAAATCTAGGTTCTATATGATCAGAAAATCTGCTCAAGTTGCTTCTATAATGAGGAGTTAGACTGTTATAACAAAGGTAGTTAATCATAGGATATCTAGTACTATTTTGCCTTTTATTAGTGGTAGCATAATACTTCATTCAAGAAAAGGTTCTCTGATGTTTCTAGAGGATCTTACAGAAATAGGTTCTGTGAGTGATTGTATTATGGGGAAGGATGCAGGGTTATTTCTTGGACGGTCTGTACTATTACAGTCCTCACTTGTGTCTTTACTAGTGCCTTCTTCATGGACCTTATCAGTAGCACTTGTTTCCATTTTCTGTATGGCAATATTTTCTTCAACAGGAACAATATCAACAGCTTCATTACCTAATTCAAGCTGGTCAGCCAAGTATAATGAAGAACCACAAGAAGCAGGTAAAAGGCTTTATTGTGTCTTTGCTTGAGCAAATGGAAAGACACCTTCCTGAAAATACACATCTCTACTTATAGAAATCCTATTGTATTTAATCTCCAGCGACATGTATCCTTTTGTAGTTTTGAGTTGCCTAATAGGACAACAGGAATGGCTCTTTCTAAGAATTTATCACCTTTGGGCAATACTGAGGCATAACACAGATATCGTATGGCTCTTAGGTGAGATAGAGTAGGATGTTTCGAGTAGAAGAGTTCCAGTAATTGATGAAGGCAATCTGTTTATCAAATATACTGCAGTCTCACTACAGTAATCTCAATATCTAATAGGCAATTGTGACCGGAACCTGATGAATCTGACTACACAAAGAATATGTTTATGCTTCCTTTTTACTACACCATTTTGTTGACGTATGTATGGACAACTGCTTTGATTTAAGATGCCTAGATCATGAAATAATCCTGTGCATTGAGAATTAAAAAATTCAGTGCCATTGTCAGATCTTACAACCTTAACTTGAGCATCAAATTGAATTTTGACCATTTTGAGAAAATGTTTAATGGCAATGGTAGTCTCAGACTTTAATTGCAGCAAATGAACCCATACAAATCTGCTATAGTCATCTACAACTGTTAAGAAGTAGTGTTCCTTATCTATAGTAGGGATTTTATAGGGTGCCTAAAGATTCATGTGAACAACATCGAATCTCATAGAAACTCTACAGTTGCTAGTAGGAAAGACTAGCTTAGTCTGCTTTACCAGTGGACAAATGGAACATTGAGGGACCACTTCACTATCTTTATTATTTAGAACTAGATTCAAGGTCTGAGAAGAAGAGTGTCCAAACCTATAATGCCATAGATTGACATTCCGAGTTGTTGCTCCAGCAACCACCATTTTCTAATCATATCTCACATCCTTAACTTGTTTTGTAGTCAGCTTACTCCTGAAGATATACAAGCCTACATCTTAGCCTTCCAATTAGCATCACCTTGCCACTAAAACGGTCCTGAAAGACATAAAAATCATGGTAAAAGGTGACAAAACATGACAGTTCCCTTGTGAGCTTGGACATTGATAAGAGGTTGATCCTGAAACCTGACACATACAACACATTTTTTGCAGACTATTATCAATTATAGATGCTTCACCAACTTGACTAATCTTACTTGGTCTTCTGTAGGCAAATGTACTTGATTCTTCTGTGATTTTGTTAAAACATGACTCCTTTACAATAAATGTTTATTTGTTGTGATGTGATGTGATGCACCAGAGTCCACAATCTAGTTTTGTACTAGTATATTTGACATTAAACAAGTAACATTACTGGCCATGTTGGTCAGCTTAGGATCTTGTACATCTTTGTTCAACATTTCTAGTATCTATTTGTACTTCTTTTCAGTGAATGCATGTCCTTTTGCCGAAAAGGCTCTGCTTCCTTCCTCGCTAGTTGATGCCATTTGAGACTGCTCACTTTGATTAATGCATATGTTTGCTGAGTGTTGGCCAGAGTGTGATGAACCTGCTCCATTTTTCATGTTACCCATTGGAAACTGTCCTCCAAAAGCACCAGGATGTGGATATCCAATTGTATTTCTCATGTAGTTATTACCATGTCCTGATTTCTTCTTTTGCTTCCAATCATCGGGAAAGCCAATCAATTTGTAGTGGTTCTCCTTGGTGTGACCAGTGTAGTGACAATGCTCACATTCATCACCATTGGATCAGGTTTGTCAACAGTATTGGCTACATGTGTTAAGTGTTGAATCTCATCTTCTATAATCATGGCATAGGCTTGGTTTATGGTTGGTGTAACTCCTTTCAATAGAATCTGCCTACGAGCTTCGTCATAGGACTCATTCAATCCACTCAAAAACTGAATCAGCCTTCAATGTTGTAAATGATCCACATATTCCTTTGATTAAGGACATGAACAACTGGGATTTGGTGTCAGTACATCATATTCATTCCACAATGTTTTCAGCTTAGTAAAATAACGTGGAACTGAGATAGTACTTGTGGCAAAGTGTTGATTTTTATGTGCAACTGATAGATTCTCATGCGATTCACTTTGTCAAATCTCTCCTTCAAATTTGTCCAAACTGAGAAAGCACTTGTAGCATATACAATTCCACTTAGGAGTTCTTCACTGACTCTGTTCATCAGCCATGATAACATGACTGCATTGCATGTTTCCCATTGTTCATGTAGTTCTTCTCTGTATAGACCTCTGGTACAAGCTCCTGTTACAAACCATACTTCCTCTTTCCCAACAGTGCAATCCTCATCTACCTACTCCAGATTCCATAGTTTTCAGATCCAGTCAACTTGATTGAAATCAACACGGTTCATAAAGTGTCTGAAGGTCCAATATACAAGGGATCAATCTGATCTCTATCTTTGGGATCACCATTTCTGCAGCTTCAATCTACAGTTTGTCTAGCTAGAAAGCCTCTAAACTTTGTCTGTGACATCTCTCTGAAGCAATCAGTATCTACTGCTCTGATATCATATGGAATTGTGAGCTTTATCAGCTCACCCATTCATCTATAACCTGAACTATACAGAAAAAGGAAGAAGAATTTTATTGATTCATAATTTCATACATTTGCGAGTAAACTGAAGAAGGCAGTGTATATAGCCAGAGGATCACATGATTTTCATGACTAACTAACTCTTCACATGATTCTCATGACTAACCCTGCCAACTCATCTTGTCACGCCTTAAGAAGGTACTCTAGACGTGGCCGGCACTCAGAGACTATCGCTAGCCCCCATATGAACCACTTGGCCTCATCACATTCATTCAATCGACAATTGTCATATCAACGGAAGACTAAGATGAAAAAAGGTGGACAATCTCAAATAAATGCAATCATAAGAAATCAACACACTAGTATGAAAGAGAACTAGTCAGATAATATCCAAGTCATTAATCCCAAATCTAGTCTGTGAAGTCTCTAACTAAGTTGTCTAGATGGTACTATGACAGTCTATGGCTACCCAAATCAAAGGAAATAAAGTACTAACTCAAGCTAGATGAAATCTAAATATGCACACTCCAGAAGTAGGGGAGGACTCACCACTCAACTGAATGCGATTAGATCCTCAACAATGAGCCTATTGATGATCTCTAACACTTGTCTCTGCATGATGAAAAGATGCAGGCTCAAATGGACGTCAGTATGTGGAATGTACGAGGATGTAAAATAGCTAAGTAAAATAGATATAGATAGAATAACAAAACTCAAAGATGCTCAGTCAAAATGTTAAATATCTATCTAAAGCAAGAATAGAGAGTAAACAATGACCCATCAATACCCATCCAAATCAATCTGATCCAATCAGGTCAGAGGACTATCAATTTGTAATTATTTTTACACTTTTATACCCATCCAAATCAATCTGATCCAATCAGGTCAGAGTACTATCAATTTGTGACCTGTCTTGGAGTTTCTCTTATCCAACAACAATCACTTATGAGCCAATGATTGTACAACAATGTCGCTGATGTTGCCACAGTCGTTTAGTACTTGTCAGGGTAAAGAACGAATCAATTCATAATAGATCCCAATCAACTGAGTCCTCTATTATTTCAGGGACCTATCATGAGGAACATCCGATTTAACGGTTCCAATCCTCTCCTACGTTTGACAACATAGCTAATAAGTTGGAGTGAGGCTTACTCTTACTAATTTCAGTGCTTGATACTCCTCCCAAGACTCAATGCTCATAAGACAATCATAGCTCAATCAATTAATCTCATCAACTATCAACTCTTTGGTTACATTCTTCTAAGATTCAGACCTTGATTCATAGAGACTCTATCATGCATCATTCTAACTCATAGCATTCAGGAAGCAGAAGTAGAATAAGTATTTAGGGATTTCATAGGCTCTCTAGGCTCAAATCATACTCATGCATGCTCAATTAAATGAAATTTGAAAAAATGACAAGAACTAATGCTAGGGTTCATGTAGTATGGCAAAATCATCTATTTCAAGTATTTAATTCATAAAGGAAAACCTTGAAGAAACATGCGTTGGAGACTCAACTCACTCACATCTCCAACAATTCGAGGTATGGGGCACATGGAGGAACATAATCCATGTTTTGGGTAGCCTTACAGACCTGGAAATAGAAGAAACAATCAACTTCTTCAGGGAATCTCTACTCACGTGCTTGGAACCCTAGCTTTCTCCCCTTCCTCCATGCTCTCTGGAGTTTCTAAATATTTTTCGGGAGTAACACCCTTAGGGTACTAATAAGGGGTCTAAAATAAGTCCAAAACGCCGTGTGTTTTAATTTAAAAGGGTGGGAAAAGATAAAATATACCCCTCAATAAAAACTGCCGAAGTGAACCACAAGATCCCATTTACAACCAGTGAAAAAGGTCACCGGTCGTGGTCCGCTCTGGTGGTAAGTAGATCAAAATTGTCAATTTCTGATTCTCATTCTACGACCCATCAGATGACTCGTGGAACATGTCGAGTCGTGTTTCCTCTCGTAGAACCTGAACCAAAATTATGAGTTTCAGGATCTTGTTCCACGACTTGACAGATGACCCGTCGAACATTTTATGAGTCATGTTCCATCTTGTAGATTCCCTTCCATACTTAGCCAAAAACTTTCAACTCTAGAACATCTTTCACGACCTGGTCTACGGGCTGTACTCTAGACTACGACTCGTAAACCCTCTCGTAGAACCAGGTCTGAGGACCTGTTTCACTTTCAAATTTTCTAGGGTGTTACACATCTCCAGCTCATCAACAAACTTAACCAACTAACTACACTAGTAACTAACTCGAACAATAATTGAAGCAATGGAACAGTAAAAGAAAGTCAGTGAACAAGAAATGAACAACTGCACTACCAATTAAACTAACTACTAAACTAACATGTTGGAACCCTAGTTATTTAAAGAATTGGGGCTAAGAAAACATGGACTCTAAAACACTCGAGAATCGAGATGCTTCACTCTTGAACTACCCATGATTGTGATGATTAGTTGTGTTGTTGAAATTTTATGGTCCATTACCGTTATGCAAGCCTAAGCACTCAATCACTACTAAAAACTTACTGTAATATTTTTTTCACTTTAAAATGTTCGGCATTTTTATTTTTTTTTTGAATTAATTAGAAAAAAAAAATAACAGTAGTGATTTTATATTTAAAAAAAATAGAAAATTTAATAAAATTTCAATGAGAACTTAATTTTTATGATATGTATTTTTAATAATTTGATTCAATGAAAAATGGATAAAATCAAAAAATTATATTTTCCAACACAAATTTTCATTCCATATTAGTGAAAAGAGCTCCACGGAAAGAATTTTACGCTCTAAACTTTTTTGAAATGCCACTTAGGCCTTGATACAAGAGAAACTTATATTATATAGTAAAGTAACAAATGTGATAATTCAGAAATTGCCCTGTGACACATATTATGATACTCTTATTAAAATTTCTTTCTGAATCCGCAGTTGCCCTGTCCCATACCCAAAAAATATAACTATTTGGTTTCTTTCATATTCTTTCCAAGTAATTGATATATTTATTGGATTAACAAAATGTAATTATTTTTTGCATTTAAATAATTGAGTCTGTCACCAGATTGTAGAAGCTTGATTTATCAACTTAATTACCAAAGGAATTTAAAAAAAAAAAATTGAAACCAATGGCGAAAGAGTTTACACTTGAGTCCTTATATCCTTTATATGCCCGTGAACGAGTAAATCCAAATGTTAAACAACCAAAAAGAAGTCATTACATACACTAGTAAACCTCCACGCCCAATAAATATGTTTAATTATTTTTACACTTTTATTCATTTAAATTTAAAATATGATATGTCATTTATTTTAATTTGTTTGTTTTTTTTTTAGTTGTCTCTTTCTCTGTTATTTAAATAACTTTTCACATAAAATGTTACCACAAGATCGAAAAATATTTTTTACTAATATTTAAATCATTGTTTAATAATAGTAATGCTAAAATCGGACTATATTTTATATGTGTGGTTGTAAAAAGTTTTGCATTTGAGAAGCCATACCTATGCAAATGAAGAAAAAGAAAAGAAAATTCATACTAATATTTACAATCGTTATTTAATAATAGTAGTATTAAAATTTGACTATATTTTATATGTATGGTTGTAAAAAGTTTTGCATTGGCTCTGGAGGAGCAATCTTTTAGTAGTAAAAGTATAAAACATTTGAATAGAGAGAACTAAGGGTTGGCAAAAATTTGTAATGAAATTCCACATGACAGGTTTGTGTTGATTGAAGTTCCACATAGTAGCGGAGGAGTGCGCTTTTAGTAGTAAAACTGTAAAACATTTAAATAGGGAAAACTAAGGACCAACAAAATTTGTAAATGAAGTTCCATGTGGCAAGTTTTTGTTGGTTGGAGTTCTATGTGGCAGGTTTTTGTTGGTTTGGTAGTAAAGTAACACTCACACTTATATATATTAATTAATTAATAATTACAATTTAATTAAAAAGTCAACGAAATATTTTTATGGACATTATATGATAAAAGAGTAGAAGCAGATAGCTCAAGCGAGCATGTTGAAGGAGAGTTGTCCGCTGTCACATTTCTACTGACATAAAAGGATTTAATTAAAAAGTACACGAAATATTTTTATGAAAGGAGTAGAAGTAGGCAGCTCAAACAGACATGTTAGGGAAGAGCTGTCTGCTGTCACATTTGTATTGACATAAAAAGCTTTAATTTAAAAGCACACAAAATATTTTTATGGATCTTATATGATAAAAGAGTAGAAATAGACAGTTCAAGCAGACACAACATGAAAGATTTTGATTGATTTAGTGGTCGTACCTGGACATGTCGCTCGTATTCACGTAGATATGTTGCACTTTATAAACCATCTTGTTACATGTTAAAGAAAAGTGCACCCTTTTTCTTTGTAAAGGAATGAGGTCATTTTGCACATTAACATCATATTTAGTGTAATTTTACATGAGGAGAATAAAATATATGTATATCTTATCCCACCTCGTGGAGGTAGAAAGATTGTTTCCAAAAATATCTTCGATTAAGTATAATATATCAAAATATTTACGAAAAAGAGAATACAACAATTAAAAAATATATATGTCAGCTAATAAGGAAAACAACCATAGCATTAAGAGAAAATAAATAGTTACAACAACAAAATAATGAAGTAACTGGAAAGAAAATACATGTATAAGGCTAATATATACTAGACAGACACGATTAGTTAAATTCTTTTTGAAAATTAAATTTCTCTAAAATGAGAAAAAATAATTTTCCAAGTTAAAATAAAAAAAAAAATTTCACAAATAATATTTCAAGTTTTCGTCCTCATTCCCATTATCATACCCCTACCTTACCCATCTTTATAGTAGTATTTGTCTAAATTATATATGAATTCTTGTAGAATAATATTTTTACTTGTATATTGAGCAGAAAAAAATAAATAAAAATATCGACTTATATTTTTTATTGTAAAAAGTAAGTAAAAGAAATTCTTTCATACAGAATGGTGGGTTTCACTTAGAGAAAAAGGAATCTCAATGGATTTAGTCTTCAAAGGGAAGGCAACGTGCTGCCCCCTCTTTGATTAAAATAAAATTTTTGAATTATGACTTCCCCACACAATATATGAACCTACCAAATAATTAACACGTACATATCTATAGATCTTTAGTACATATCGTTAATTATTAAAAAAAAAAAAAAAAAAACTTTATCGATTTTTTTTCTCTTTAGGTGTTTAGTATTCATATCAAAACTCGTTGATTCACTTGACCTCATATATTGCAGAATTTGTTTTTAGGAACGACACTCTGAACAAAATTAATGAGAGATTCCGGCCATTTCATCACAGACTTATATAATTCTATGAGTCAGAGATAAGGTTTCGTACCCTGAGGATTAGAAAGTGGAAAGTTGCTGAAATGTCATTAGACGAAACCCTATACAGACTGTAAGTCTGAATACAGCCCGTAAAAAGGTATCGTAGAAGTTGAACCCAGAATTTAAGATGAAGTCCACAAAGCCCTCATTACGAACCGTATAACTTAATACGGCCCATAAACATGCTTGTACTTCCTGTCAAACCCAATTCTCCTATTTTATTTTGGATTAGTATTTTAAACAATATAAATAGGTTTTTTAGGTTATTTTTAGTAGGCAACAGTAGACAACAACGAGAGAATGCGGGGAACATTAAGAAACACACTTGAAACAATATTTGGTGATTTTAATTCATACTTGTGATTTTCATGGAAGAGCTTGAATTTCTTGTTCTTAATTTCATTCTTGTAAGTGATTAATTATGTTATTCTCTATCACGATTCTTATATCTACAATGACAAAAATTACCTTAAAAATTGCAGCGATCTTCGAAAAAGATTGAAGTATCTAACAGACATACCTTTGTTTTCATCACCTTTGTTTTCATCTTCATCATTAGATGAGAGAAATATGATGAAGCTTTGAGTGAAAAGTGAAAGATGAAAAAAGCTTGAGTTTCGACAAATCAATGAATTTTGACGAAAGGGACAAAGCGGGTTTGGAAGACACGTGTAACCACATGTAATTAAATGAAAATAGAAAAAGCAATTTAGTATGATGAAAGTAACCTCAACTAGCTATAGGAATATGACAACAACCACACATGTTGATACCATTATATTAATCAAACACGCTTACGATTATATTGCCGAAATGATTTATATTATAAAATATTGTTCTCTGATTGAAAAATTCTCATCAACAACAAATTTTGACATCCTAACATGAAACAAGTATTTTGATGAATTTTGAGTTATACGTCTTTTTGAGTTTTAAAATATATATAGAAAACTACTAACTATCTCTTATTTTCTCTTCGCAAGTCATATGTAAAATAATGAAGAAAGGACAAAATATTAACTCCATCTATCCTCCTGTAAACACGGTTGTTGGCACTGAAATGACAAATGTTAGTTGAAATAGCCTTACGTTACTTTATCACTATAAGATACATGTGAGGAGAGAGGGTGGAGTAGAAAAACGTTATGGCTATTTTTTTGATAAATAGGTCTGATTTAAGTAATGGAAGATATTTTTTATGTCAAATGCTAAAATTTTGAAAGCGTTAATTCTAAATCTGACTGTTTATTTTATATACATGAGAAAATTTATAATAAACCGAAGAAAGGAGAAAAGTTGATGAAGATATAGGATACCATTAAATGGTTTGAAAAAAAAATCATTTTGAACGTCAGCATGGATTGACTTTCGTGGTGTCAATTTTATTCAGAAAAATGAGCGAACGTTAATAGACATTGTTTCCATCATGATACGTACATATTACCATTAAAAATAGTAAATACTCATTATTCTAAGTTAAAATTTATTATTTTCCGTTGCCTTTAATTTTTTCATCAAAATCTTAGTTATTGATGATAATACTTCATTTTTAATTGATACTAAGTTTGTTTTGTAGTTTATCTTTCTTTTATTTAACTTTAAGATATCTTTTTGTATGATTATCAGCCTAAAGATTCAATATCGTCAAATCTTTCGCAAAAACTTCAATGTATGTAGCATGCATGCTACCATATTCGATGTCGCATCTTATTTATTGTAGAGTAGATTCAAAAATCAATAACTAAAAAAGGTAGTGCCTATTGTTTTATGTATGATTAGTCACTAGAACATGTTTATAGTCTATAAGTTTTTATGCAAAAAATATATGTCACATTTCTTATTTTATATTTGGCCTAGATTTTTTCAAATTAATAGACTATTAGTCATTTGTTGCAATATAGTACGTTGGTTTTTAATATAAAAAATTTTATTCGTAAATATGAATATTTAAGTAGTTTAATTCAAAATTCTAAAATAATAGATAAAGTTCATGACTAAGAAAGAAAATAATGACCTTTCTATTATGAAATACATAATATTATGTAGATATTTAGTAAATATTAGTTTAACATACATACTTTGCACATAGGTAATACGTTAATTAATAAAAATATATATAAAAAATAAAAAAATTATTACATGTGTAATTTATATCATTGAGTACAATTATAAATAATTACGTAAATATTACTATCTCGTATCATCAAGTTTATAATTATGTAAAATCAACTTCAAGAATGAACATAGAACTTTCAATAACTTGGGTCATATACTTGAACTCTGTAATTTACATTGAATTCCAATATTATATCCCCTTTTTGGTAGAGGTGATAGAGGCTATAGAGTCATATTCTGAAAGTTCCTTCAATTTTAAATGAACATATACATTCCTTCCAGGCATGCATAGATACAAATAAAAATTGAATCCAATAAAAATACAGATAAATTATCAACCAACATGCATATAAATTATAGGATAATATAATATTATGAAAAAGAGAAAAAAATATTATTACCTCTAAACTCATCCGTGTATAAGCGTGTTGATTTGAAGTGAATATAAATTTATTCCTTATATAGATCATATGTGTTTTAGTGTTATTGTCTAATCAAAATTAGTACTGAATTGTACAATTTTATGTTTTGTGTGTAAGGGTCGGTTTGGACTGACTTCTAGCTTATAACTTATAAGTCTATATATATTAGGATTTCTAACTTATGACTTTTGGGCTTATTTTTGTTATATTGTCTTAAAAATAAGTGATTGTATGAAATTTTTAACTTTACCCAAATATTTTAAAACTGTTCAAAATTATTTTGACTTCAAAACACCTTAAATAAACCAATCCAAATTTACACTTAATTTATTTCAATCCTAAATATCAAGTAAAATGTTAATAGAATAATTTGACTATTTCCCCATAATTTTTGGAGGTTTTCTTTTTTGCCTTCTTTTGAATAGTTTTTAAATCTTTTTTTTTTGGGACTTTTTATTTGTTTTTGGGCTTTTTCTTTTTTAGAAAAGACCTTTTGTTCATTATTATTTTGAAATTCTTTTTTGATTTGTTTTTGGATCAAATCTGATTTGTGAAAACTAGCTTTTTTCTATTTCTTTTGACTATTTTTAACCCTTTTTTTTTTTTGCCTTTTGTTCTTCCACGTTTCCTTTAAAAAAAAAACTTTTGTTTACTATTATTTGGATTTTTTTTTACTATTTTCTAATTAAAATTTTAGTTGGAAAAAGATTCCTTGGATAGAAATTTAACCATAATAAAAAGATCTTCTCTATTTAATTTATTATTATATTTAATATTATTAAAATAATAATATAATAGTAAAAAAAAGATGAAAAGATAATTTTATCTAAAGAGATATCCTTTTAATAAAGGGCAAAAAGTTCAAATAATATTTCTAAGGGTCTTCACGCTTTTAAAATAGTATTAGTCTTTTTGTACGCACTTTGCGCGTGTGATCAAAACCTAAACCTTATCGGGTAACAAACATTATACAAAAACTTAGGATTTTTTTGTCTTTTGGAAGTAGATTTTTTTTTTACTTGTTATATATATATATGGAGTTTGATAAACTCCCCCATCTCCAGAGGCGAAGCCTCCTCATCTTCCAGAGGCGAAGCCTCTTCATCTTCAGTCTCTCCATCAGTACACCTGGAAGATATTCCAGAAGACAGTCCATTATACGGACAGTTGCAAGCCTATTTGAAAGCCCAGAAAGAAAAGCAAAGTAATACATTTGCTAAAGTTGTCAGTTTAGACCATCTTGATGATATCAAGAACTATGAAAAGCTTGATAAGAAGAAGATAATCTTCTTTGTCGAGAACTCTGAGATTTAGAGGCAAAATGAGCCGTGGAGAATACTCCAAAGACCATTAAAAATAGTA
>DF358655.1:100022-120062 GCA_000787875.1 Solanum virginianum
GCGTATTGTGAAAGCTTATTGGTTACCACCGGAAGTGTTGAATTCAATCATTTCCAAGGCTATAACACCGCCGAGACAGTTTATAACTTCTCAAAAATGATAATTAAACACGTTATACCTATGAAAGATTGGGGTGTTCACACCATGACTGAAAGACCCATTCTTCTTAATCAATCAAAAATAAATTGTACTTATTGGGATTATATCGATGCCTTTGAAAATGTGTTATACTACAACAATGAATGACATAAGCACACATGGTTTATAAAGGTGTGTTCGAATGTTTTTAAAGAAAAGTTACCAAATTGATTTCTTGATTGGTGGTCATACCACGGTCTAAAGGTGTGTTCGAATATCTTTAAAGAAAAGTTACCAAATTGGTTTCTGGATTGGTGGTCATACCACGGTCTGACTACAAGAATTCTTCCTGACCACTTTGTTCAATTATATAAAAATTGGGCAAAGATTTCTCCTAAACTTACCAAATTATACTAGGCGGATCATATCCCATTTCCAGAAAATCTTTTCCAGATCTATTTCTTTATAGAATTCTCTATCCCTTGGATCCACAAATGGGTTCCCGAGTTTGGTTATACCAACGAACAAATACCCTGCCTATACCGTACTTTCTTCAATAATTTCTGGGACAAATTGATAAAAATTGATCCCTCCACCAAAAAGCCTTATGGACAGGACTTAGTAGACCAAATAAAATCCACTACCACCACTTACGAATCAATGACTGCCCCACTGATAGATACATCCGTTAAAGGAGTAGCTAGAAGGATTTCTCTACAGGATCAGGAAGCAGATAAGCTGGACTTAATAAACAAATACATGAAACAAGTTAAACGCGACCTGCTCGACTCAATTAGAATCTTCAAAAAGGGCAGTACCTCTTCTACAGGTAGCATTAATGAACACATGGAGGATACTCAGTCCCTTCCCAGTAGCAGGGATCAATTTGATGACTATGAACTTACTGATATTGAAAGGTTTTGTAAAGACATGCACGACAAGGAACACGGGAAAAGATAATACACCTACCCCGCAATTACATGAGATATACTGTTGGAACAGGAGATATACTGTTCACCACTGTACATGGGACCCAGATACGGGACCTAGTTATACTGTGCATAGATTCCTTTTCTCCTTCTATAAATAGGCTTTTGTGTTTCAGTTTTAGGCATTAAGTTTTATATATATAATGATATAATATTTGAAAAAAATGGTGAAAATATGATTTTTTATCTAAAGAACAGTCTTTTAATGAATAATAAAGGGCAAAATTTTTTTAAGGGTCTTCACACTTTTAATATTGTATAGATAGATAGATAGATTAGTAATTTAACTTTTTATAATTTATCCATATGTAGGAAAATACAAGTAGCTTTTAATACCTTTTATTTTATGCCGTATTAACTTGAAATAATGCAAAACAATAAAAAATCATATAATCAGATCTTTAGCTTGTTGGATTGTACCTCAGGTGTTGTGACTTTTCGGCCCATCTAATTTCAAATACTTATAAGTTAATAATGCTAAATTTGTATTAATAAATTTATATTAATAATGCTTTCATTAATTATACATAGATTATTTTTTGGTGTATTAAACGTAGTATGCAGTGTACATAAAAATATTTTGAGGAGTAATGGGGTCTTTAACCATGCTAATACATGCATTAAAATCTCTTGCATTACTAATACCTAGAAATCTATGGTATTAGTAATACACACCTTAATATATAATAGAGTGCATAACTAATGCTTACATAGCATGAAAAGGTGTGTCAAACAAGGTGTCACACCTCGAGCCTACACCCTGGACGTGGCTGACACTTAGAAATCATTGTTGGTCCCTAAGTGAACCCTTGGCCTGATTGACTCATTCATATAAAGACTTTAACATGCATGCAGAAGCTTAGAGAGTTGAACATTTAAAACATATAACAAAACAAAGAATCTCAATTATGCTCTATACAAACTCTAGAAATATCTTTTAATACGAATACTAATAATGCTTATAACATTTGAATGAGTAGAACGAAATGACTCTAACTCTGTCCATGAAGCCTCGACTATACTGAAGATAGGTGCCGCAACAAAATTCATGGCTACCTGATTGTAGAATAAAATAAATAAACTGGACTAACGAACTAAAGTCCTCTGAAAGCGAAGAGGTCTCACCAATTACTGCTGAAAAGTTGTCTTACTGAATGTCTGTTATCGTGGGTACCTGAACCTGCATCATAAAATGATACAGCGCCAAAGGGCGTCAATATGTGAAATGTACGATATATAAATGACCAAAATAGGAAAAAACTCAGTATACACTGCTCAAATCATAGGCTTAATGCAGAAAATAATTCAATAACATAAGCAATACAAAATAAGTAAAACATCTAGTTTAATGCATAAATAAATGCAACCCAATATGCATCTAAAAATAATAATATACTTTAGATTGGGGAGTTTCTCTAATCGATAACCATTATTATGAACTTCGTGATGATACAACGTCTTTCCCACGCTGCTAGAGTCATCACATACTTTGTCAGGTTAAGGGACAAAGTACTCATGGTGTGGATTTATTCAAAACTGAGTCATCTCAGTGGCATATGAGGAATTGTACATCTGATACAATACTATCCTACGCTAGTTATGTAGTTTATGGGGTTGGAGTTATTTGAACTCGTACCCACATTGGTGCAAATACTACTCCCAAAACATGCATTATACTCAATAACTGTAAAAATATCTCGCTTTAGTGGAAAACTAAAAATCTTATACTTGGAGCCTTGACTCAACATATTTTTCTAAACTGACTGTTCTTTTTTAAAACTGATAACATTTTCCCATAACTGGTAATGCTTTCTTTAAAAAGAAAATAGTCATGCTCTATATACTGATAAAATAATGCATTAGGAACTATCAAGTTTTCCTCAAACTCTGTAATTTATGCATAATGAGTAGTAATGCAAAATCTTTAACTAACTGGACTATTTTTTTTTCAAAAATAGATATGCTATGCTCATAAACACGTATAGTAATTAGGCTACTTGTACAACTCATGCTGAGATAAGTCTTGAAACCAACTCATACTTTAGATTGAATAACTTTTCATGAATTTTTTAGAGTCATAAATATATGAATATAATGTCTTGACATTCAAAACTTAACTTAACAATAGAGTAATAATAAAACATAATAGGGAAAATAATTCTCAAACCAATTAGAATTCTTGTAACTATAGTAATACTTCAAGAACTTAAAGAAACATACTCAACACTGAAGTTCTTAGTATAATAATGATAAAATAACAAGAATTTCATGATAAGGTTCTAGAATTTCTCCATAAGATCATAGGAATGAAATTGACTTGACTCTTGACTGTTGATAAAAAAAACATAGATGTTGCATGAAAATAGGATTTTTGGTGGTCTTATATACCTGGAATGAAGACTGAAAAATCAAACAATGAAGATTAGTCTTGAATCTCTTGAACCTAGCCTCATATTTTCTGCTTAGCCATAGTTCTTAAGATGAATTAGCGTAAATGATTGAAAATTCACACTTAGGAATTGATATAGGATTGAAAACGATCTCAAAACGACATGGTTTTAGTCTACGATGGATTTGGAAAAGACTAGAATGTCCTTATTGTTAAAATTGAATGTCAAGTACCATGATGGAGTAAGTTCGCCATGCGGACTTGTTCCATTTCAGTTCATTTTTTGAAAGAAAACTTAAAATGCATTCAGAATCTATTTTTTTGGTAAAATAAGGCATAAATCGCACTCATTGAATGTGTTTTATATGTATTTTTGTAAATCGCACTTGTCCATTACATTTTATGAAAAAAATTCAAAAATGAACTATGACAAAGGAGGTCTGCGACGTAGACATGTCGCGTACTCTTCCGATTGTGCGACTTTGCTCTGAAAAAGTCACCTTTTGATCCAGTTGGCCTAAAATTCAACCGAGATCACTTTTTCACATAATTTTTTATTCTGGTCGATATTTCGACCTCAGATTTGCCCAAAAAAATTTAGGATGATGCGTTGTGCAAGCAATCTTTCATCTAGGGGTATTTTGATAATTTCTACAATGTAACACAAAGTATTATTAATACAAAGAGTTAATGCACACAATATTTTTACTAATACACTCTACCAAACCATCCTTAAGGTTTTTATTTGTATTTTTGAAACTCTCTTTAACATGTTTTCAACATATTAGGATTTTATTGATATATACATTCTCTTGTATAAGAAGGCACAGTTGAGCTGCTTGTGTCATTGTTCATATTTTATTGTTTTGCATGAAATAAAATAAATGACTATTTTAACATGATGGTTAAAAATTTCTCTTTTGTGCTTCAAAATGGTGACATACAATATTGTTAAGTCATTCTTCACACTTAAAAATATTTATAAGTCACATTAACAAATTTAAGTGAATCATAAAATTTTATTAATTTTACGTATGATAAAAACAAGGAAATAAGATGTAAAAAGTACAATAAGTCATAGTAATTAAAAACTCATCATACTTAAAAATAATATTAAAAATTTATCTAACTCTTCAAATTCTATCTGTATCACATAAATTAAATTTAGAAAATAATATATATACATATAGTATTACGCTATTTTAAATTTTTATTCGACGTTCTAATAGACCTTTTGTAAAGGTCAACATTTCTTTTTTCACTTCACATTTAGGGGCCGTTTGGTTTGAATACAATTTATGATGGGATAAGTTATGATGAAATAAGTTATGTTGGGATTAGTAATGATGGGATAAATTATGCAAATATTATTTCTTATTGAATGTTTGGTTTGTTGCATAAATTTTAAGAATATGTTGTTTGTTTACAAAAATACCCTTCATTTTATTAGTTTTTTTATGCATTTTCTCTTCTTGCTTTAGTTATTCAATAATATTTTTAAAATAAATCTTATACTTTCATCTTATATAACTTAAATATTTTTAAGTGTGCATGGTATGCACTTAAAATAAAACTTTCTTCTTATTTATTTTAAAAATAGAACTTCTATTTTTAAGTTTGTTAAAGTAAAAAAGATTTATGAAAAATCAAAATATAAAAAATTAATAATTAGTAAATAAAAATTACATTATTTAGTGTAATTTTTTAATAGAAAAATATGAAGAGAGTGAAGACTGTGAATGCTATTATATGTTGTATTAAAAATAATCTAAATACATATTAATATTCAAAATGAGATATAAAAAAGGTTTAAAAGGGTACTTTTGCCATTTATCCTTTTTATCTTGGGATAACTTATCCCAGAATTAGTATACCCCCAAAAAGAGGGATAACTTATCCCGGTACTATTTATTAGTCCCGGGATAAGTTATCCCAGGTTTACCAACCAAATATCAATTTAAAGACCACTATATTTTTATCCCGGTGATTAAATGCACTAATCCTTCACGCTAAGCGACTCGTTATTGTGAAAATATCAGACCCAAGAAATTTAGAATAAATATTTTTGACTTAACTAATCCTATAATTTCTACTCATAAATGTGTTTTTAATGACTTATTTTTTGTGACTCTTTTGACCAAGAAAAGGGTTAAAGTCACTTAGAAACTTAATTAAGTTGAGACCAAATTAAAGAGTCGGATATCTGCAAGCATGTGATTCCCATTATTACTTGGTAGTTCTGTTATCAATATTTGTTTCTCATTATTGATATTGTGAAGCATGTCGACCTTTGTGTAGGATGATGAAAACTTGTTTTAGATGCCTCGATGTTGCTCCGACGGGCTTAGATCCTTCTAGAATGGCATAACAAACTAGAGTATGTAGTTGACCTTAGCTAGGCAATAAGTGTGCTCTCGTGAATACCATTAATCATAATTTTTTGATCTTTTGCGACTTTTGAGGTATATCAATGATTTTAGCTCTTGTAATCGGCACCTTGATTGATTATTTGTGTAAAGTACCAGGGTTCAAGACCTTGCATTTGTAGATTCAGGACTACTTTTCGGCTGGTCGAGCGGACTACCGCTAGCTCCCAGATCCTGCTACTTCTGGTATCAGAGCCTAGGAAGGAAGTTCAAGGTCCTATCTTCTACATATTTATGATTACTTAGAGGATCGGGGTTCAAGGCCCTGCCTTTAAGAATTTGGCAATTTATGGTGAGTATCGGACGAGCATCTAGGGTTCTAGGGCCATCCTCGATCCTCGGGGCATTCACTCCTGGAGAACCCTAGCTCCTAACATCTTTAGTGTAGTTATTTCATGTACTCGATGAGCTTATGGGGGTTTGTTCGAATTTTACTTTAAATTACACACGTATGTCCCAGTTAAATGTAGTTAGTGTAGATATCTTGGCTAGTTTTGGCTAGTTTTGGCCAGTTTTGGCCTGTTCGTATTACTGCTCTTTCCTTATCATAGATACTTTATCAGGACTTCTGTTTAGGTTTATTCCTTTTTTTCGTATTGCTTTTACCTATCTTGCTCAATCAGCCTATGATACCTACTGGGTACCTTTTATTTGGTACTCATACTATACTCTGTATCTCCTTTAGCGATGTAGGTCCGAGCACCAATTACCAGTGCTGATAGATCGAGCATGTCGCAGCCGAATTCGGAGACCAGGGCGAACATTTGTCATGTTGAGATCATTTATGTCTCCTTATGCTTGGTGGCCCGTCTTTTGTACTTTGAGACTCGTCGGTATCGTATATATATTTTTGGTCTACTTTTGGAACATGTACTCTTTGTTTTGTCTATAGTAACTTTGTACTAGTGACTTTGAGGTTCTGGGAGGGATTTAGTGTTTTGCTTATGTATATACTTATCCAATTGCTCCTTATTTCTGTATTTACTTATGTTCCTTTTAGTTTCTATTTAGTTTTCCCCCTTATATCCATTACTTACAATTTGAGGATACGGGATTGACTTACTTATCAATGGGTTATGATAGGTCTCATCATGACTCGAGGATTCAGATCATGACAGTATCATCTTGTATTGTTATTATAAATATAATATTTGAATATATTATATTTTATGTCATTATATAATGTCACATATCAATAATTTGAAAAATAACCCTATTGTAAAAAAAAGGATAAAAGATAAAATAAAATAATTAAAAAGTAAGTATACAAAATGAGAATTTTTTTTAAGGCAATGATGCAATCACACCAAATTGTTTGTTAAACAAAATGAGACTTTTTAGTTGTTACCTTACGATGAATTTGACAATATAATACAATAATATTTGAATAACAATCAAAACAAATATTACATCTAAATTAGCACAATACAATACAATGATACAACTATCCTAACAAGGATTTACTCTCAAGATTATATGATGCCAATATATTTTCAAAATTTGATTTAAAATCAGGATATTGAAAAATACAAATCTTTAAAGAGCATACCTATAGAACTGCTTTTAATGTCCCATTCGGACAATATGAATGGAATGTCATGCCTTTCGAATTAAAAAATACCCCTTCAGAATTTCAAAAAATAATGAATGATATTTTTAATCCCTATATAAATTTCATTATTGTTTACATAGATGATATTTTAGTATTTTCTAAAACATTTGAATTGCATGTTAAACACTTGGATATTTTCAAGAAAATTGTGATACAAAATGGATTGGTAATATCAAAATCGGAACAGGAGATATACTGTTCATCACTGTACATGGGACCCAGATACGGGACCCAGTTATTCTGTGCATAAATTCTCTTTTCTTTTATAAATAGGCTCATTTTATTTCAGTTGGAGCAGAAGTTTTTTTTTGTTTTGGGTTTTTCTCTCTCTTCTTTGTTCTCTTCTTTCTCTCTAGAATTATCTCAGCTTGTATAGTGCGTTCCGGTTTGTAATAGTTCATCAGCAATAAAATATTACTGTTTTCGACAAGGGTCTAGCCAATCAGATACTGTTTCAACCTCCCTATTCTGACTTTCATATTTAATATTTGCTCCTTGTCTAGCCGTGACTATGTTCGGCTGGTCGAGCGGACTACCGCTAGCTCCCAGATCCTGCTACTTCTGGTATCAGAGCCTAGGAAGTTCATAGTGGTTATAAGATGACATGTGAAGTACTTGACATAGATATAACTTTCTTCTCTATGAATACAGGAGACACAAGTATTAAAAATAAAAGGATTGAAGAGGTAAATATACCTCAAGATCTTGCTTTGTTAAACAAATGGATTATTCCTAAAATATATGTTAAGACTATCTATGATTATGGTTGGTTTGATAAACTATCTGTTACACAAATTATAAAAACAACTGAAAAATCCTTAGCCTTAAATTCCTCTGAACAGACTATTAGATTGTTAGAAAAATGTGATATTGATCATTATAAACGTCAGTACACTATGCGCCTGGATCTGAACTTATATGTTTGTCTTATCGTATTTATTATAAATTGTTATCCTCTTTGAATCACAAGTGTAAATTGGTTGATTCTTCTTCTAATCAAACTATTTTGATTGAAATCAATTTTGCTAAATCTAAAGTCACCACTAGAAGACCAATTAGGTGGGATGAAATTGATTTTTCAACTACTTGGACGTTAAACGCCGCTACATCTTCTAGTCAAATAACTGATAATTTAACAAGAAATGAATTTTCTCATATCACTCAAAACCCGGATGGAAAGATTTTCCTTCAATTTGATGATAGATCGCTTATTGATAGCAAACACTCTTTTGCTCATAATAGATTAATGGCTGCAGTACATCATATTTCACCCGTTGAGCCATCATATGGCCCTGCAAGAAGCCGACCAGCTGGCACTGCTATGTTGGCTTTGTCTTAGTGACTACGTTTAGTGAGCTGTGTTCTTAAACCATTTTCTTTATTTTATTATTATTATTATTATTATTATTATTATTATTATTAGTTACAATAAATAGCAACTAAAAAAATTTAGAATACATATAAAATATTCGGTTGACTCTTGAAATTCTATAAATATCAGATAAATTGGAACAAAGAAAGTAACACATTATATGAAATGTCATAAAAAATATTATAAGTCATAGTACAATAATCATATAAGTAATGAACTTGTAAGTACATCGTATAATAATCAATAATTCACATCTTCTCCTCGTGGATCGAAGAATGTAATTACTCTTGTAAATTATATCAATTATCTGCTTAATTACAAGGTCAACCAAATAGGTCAAATAGTGTAATTATATCAAATTCAATTATAGAGTGACTTTACAGACAAACCTACATATATTGTTCATGCTATTACTTATTATTATTTTTTTAAAAAAATTTACTATTAAAAATAAAATTATCTAAAATTATTTAAAATATTAATTATATATTAATGAATAAAAAAATGCCATGCTTTAGATTTCTAGAAATTTAGGTTTTTCTCTTTAATCTTTAGTTTAGGTGCTAAAGTAAATTTGGTCCTGAATTTTGGAGTTTTTTTTTTTTTTCTTTGTCTCATATTTTTTATTACTATCGTTTCTATTGTAGAAATTGACATAGTGGTGCAATTTGCCACCTGCTTCTTCAGTTGCTGTAATTCTCCGGCCAGATCCAACAACACTAAACACACGCAGAGAGAGAGAGAGAGCTGGTAAACTTGTCCAGTCTCTTCTCCTATTTCAGCCTTTCATACCCTGACAAATGCAGTATCTTTTCAGCTAATTACAAGAAAAATATTTCTCTCTAAACAAAAATGGCTGTTCCGATTGAAGAAGCTATAGCTGCACTGTCCACATTTTCTCTAGAGGTAATATTGTCTACTATCACTGTTTTGAAAATTAGATTCATAGTTAGGAATTCAATTTTTTGAATGTTTTCTTAATTGGTGAATTTCTTCCTTTGTGGTTAAAATTGTAGGATGATCAACCAGAAGTACAAGGCCCAGGATTTTGGGTTTCAGCTGAAGGAGGTGCAACTATTAGTCCAATCGGTAACACATCGTTCTTACATTTTTTTAGGTCTTCAGTACTGATTCGCTACTTCTTTTTTCCCATTTACTGTTATAGTTAGTACTGATTCAGGGTTTTAGGTTTCAGTGCAAGTCATTTCTTGATCGTCCTTTCTGGTTGTAAGCATAAATGAATGTGCCTTCCAGTATTTGTTTTGATAAATAAGATTGCATTGAAATCATATTGTTAGTCTGATTGTTATTTCTGGAATTTCAAGCGATTACTTGTAGGTCTTCCTTTCTGGAATTATAGCCCACCCATGAAATCAAATGCTGCAAGTATTATCTTAAAAAGGTGTTCTTTTTTACTTATTTTTTAAATGTTTCAAACTGATTTTGGCAGAGTACAGTGATGTTGCTGCATATAGGCTGTCTTTATCGGAAGACACTAAAGCTATTAATCAGCTGGTATATGTTAAGAAATTATATCAGTATTGCTCTGAATTGCATTCCCTTTCCTTGATGTAATGCTGAAATTGTTTGCAGAACACACTTATACAAGAAGGGAAGGAAATGGGTTCCGTGCTCTACACATATAGAAGTTGTGTTAAAGCGCTTCCTCAGGTTAGTAAAGAATTTCACTTCTAACAGAAAAGGTTTTGATTTCTTAATGAGATAAGATCTTACATTATCAGGATCTTCTACTTCGCTTCCAAGCTTTTTGTTTTTGTTTGGTTGGTGAAAATGATGATAACATATGGTGATGGTCAGTAGTTTATTTCATAGTATTGTTGTACATCTATATATTTGTGGCAGCTTTGGGAGAGCAGAAGTGATGAACAACCTCCATTCATGCTTTGAAGTTTAGCTAGAACAAAGAGCATAACCTTTTTAATCGACTAGTATAATTTCCTCATAAATGTGCCCAAGGCATATGACCATGTCAACTGGTCTTGTTTGCTAGATGTCTTGAGGCTAATGAGTTTTTGGCAATTAGTGGACAGAGTGGGTCAGATTCTGCATTTCTGCAGTCAGATTTTCCATATTGATATATGGTGATCCTTGAGGTTTCTTCAAGTCTGGAAGGGATTTAAGGCAGGGCAATCCTTTTTCCTCTATCTCTTTGTCTTGGTGATGGAGATCCCAAGCTTAACATTCAAAAAGGCAGAGAGTTTGGGATGGTTTAAGGGCCTATCCATTGGTTAGAACGGAGAGGAAGAAATGGTACTTACACTTATTCTATGTGCAAATGATACTTCACTTTTTTTTGAGTGAGATATAGATCAGTTATTGCTTTTAAGAGGGGTTTTGTTAAGTTTTCAAGCAATTTGTGGGCTGAAAATCTGTCTGAAAGCAGTATATTTAGAGTGAATGCAGAATGTTGCATTGAGGACTTAGCTGATATTTTGGGTTGTGAAATGAGCAAGCTTCCTACAGTATATTTGGGTTTTTCATCAGGGATGAAGAAGAAAGATAAAAGTATTTGGCTATGAGTAATTGATAGATGTACAAATTAAAAAAAAACCCTTAGGGGTTGGCCTGGTGGTAATAGACTTGAGCCTTGGGGTTTGCTACCTTTCAAGGTCTCAAGATCGAAATCCACTAGGTGCAAACAATTTCTGAGGACCATTGGACTGGGTAAAACCTGAATTAACCATGGTGCACTTGCGAGAAACTCCTTGCCGAGAGCTGTGCGGACTCCATTTATGGTATTACATTGAATATGATGTTGTTGTATTGGAACCCTTAGGGTTGGCCTGGTGGTAATAGACATGAGCCTTGGGGTTTGCTTCCTGGTCTAAAGATCGAAACCCACTGGGTGCAAACAATTTCTGAGGGCTATCGGACTGAGTAAATCTTGAATTAACTGGAGTGCACTTGCGGGAAACTCCTTGCCGAGGGCCTGTCCACCCTCGGGATTAGTCGGGGCTCTAAGAGACTCGGACACCCGATGCAAATAAAAAAAATAGATGTATAAATAAGTTAAGCCCTTAGAAGAAACAATATCTGTCTTTTGGGTGAAGACTTATCTAATTATTAGCGTGCTAAAATATATAATGTCTCTATTTTCTATGTCAACAACAATAGATAAGAAGAATTCTATTATATTTTAGTTTTGATGGGATGTTAATGCTGATAGAAGGAAGATCCAATTAATAAGGTGGCAAGTGGTAACAAATGATAAGAAAGAAGGTCATAGTTGAGTGGCTTTCAGCCCCTTTCCTTACATCCTTACGGTCAAGTGGCTTTCAGCCGGGGAGTGAGGAATTTGTAATTTCATAACAAAAGCTTGCTGTTTAAATGGTCATGGAGATACATTAGGGGTGTTAATGAAATTTAAAAAGGTTTATAGATGATAGTTCTAGAAAGATAGATGGTTGGAGGCAAAGTTCCACATAGACTAGCATGGGAAGGGGGCGTTTGAGAAGCAGATTTCCAGACCTATTCAGATGCTCTGTGCTTAAGGAGGCTATGTAGCTGATTTTCAGTCAACCTCAGGATGACAATTAGAATTCTAGAGGAATTTAAATGGCTGGGAGCTGGAGTTTTTTTGTCTAGCTTATACAACAACTGGAGTCAATCTCAATTATTCAGAATAAGGTGAATGGTTTGTTCTGGTTAAATAATAAGGATATAATGTTCTATGTCAAAAATTGCTATGGTCTTCTGCTAAAGCTTGCGGGTTAGGGGGTATCTGCTAGACACTATCTGGAAAACTAAAGCTATTTATAAAGTAGCTTGTTGTGGATGGATTGTCAATTGGGAAGCTTGTCTAACTCAGAATAATTAACAGAACGGGGTTTTGTTTTTAGTAGTAAATGCTAAACGCATGAAGAGGATCAGGAATCAGTGGAACACCTTTTGTTGCACTGTAGAGTACCCTGAGAATGTTGGGAGCTGCTTCAATGTGATTGGTGTTTCATGGGTAATGGCTCTGAAGATCAGGAGTTCACTGGAATGCCGACTAATAGAAAACATGCCTAAAGACTTGAAGCAGATTTGGAGAACAACTCCAATATGCATTTTCTGGACTATATGGCTGGAAAGGAACAAGGCTTACTTTGAAGAAAAAGGATGCACATTTCTAAAATTAAGAATACTTGTTTCGTTAATTTATATTCTTGATATGATAGTAATATGCTAGATTCTCTGGGTCAGTTAAGTTTGTTAGAGGGTCACTTGATACTCTAATGGTTGGAGTTTTCGCATTTCTTGTATTTCCTATATCATCTTGGTAGTCTATTAATAGAACTTGACCTTATAAAAAAAGCTTCACCAAGGTCAGTGAATTAAATCAAATGAGGAAGGACTGCAAAATTCTCTACTAATCAACACATGTAGCATAAATCTCATACAGGTAGCTTCACTTTAAACCAAAGTGCATCCATCGTGCTACCTCGGGTCCATGTATGAGGAGATCTAGACGGTATCCTTGGCTATTAGACTTCAGTAAAAAATGCAAGCCATTTAATAGACTCCAACTGTTGCTGCTTTCTTCACTGATGACTTCAGACCTTAACTAGTCACGGAATAAATATACAATTCCTTTCAAATTAATAAATTTCCATATGATGATTCTTGAAAGTATCAGAGTTTGTTAAATTGGTTCAAGTCTACATGGATTCGTAACCACTTCTTCAATGTGATGACTAGCTATATCAGTGCTATTAAAAGTCATTGTGTTGTCACTTAAAAATGATGCTAAAGGAGGGATTATCACTTCATGGGTGAAGACATGCGCTTTAAAGAAGTTTTTGCTTCTAACTTTACTCATTTATAAAAAGTGTGCACCTTCAAACATGAAGCGCAAAGTTATTCCAACAAGGATAATCAGCACCTTGAATCTCAACTTTAAAGAGTTAGATTAGTATCAAAATTATTGTATATTGGATGCTAAAGTTAGTTATTTAATCGTTATTTGTATTATTGTAATTAATTCATATTTGTTGGTATAATTTAATTATCTGTAACTTTTGTGCACTGCAAATTATAATGTCCATTTCACATTACGTCTTTTGCTTTAAGCCTCATGAACCTTCTCGGTTATTTTGTGTTTTTAAAACTATTGAGCTATATTGTTATTGTGATATTAAGTATTTCATCTTCTCCTGTGTGGTTTGTGAGCAATTGCGTAGGAGCGGGACTTTTACACTGTGCACACCAAAGGGTAGAGGTTGTGGGTTTCCCCTATCATAAAAAAAATATTAAGTATCTCATCTATTCCGGGGCTTTGGTTCAGTGGTAAGAGCACATCTCTTGATGTGTCAATTAGGCACACCTCAAGAGTTCGAGTTCTGGTATGACGAACAAATCAGGTATTTTTAAGTAGAGAAGGACAGAGGGGTGAGCCCATTATCTATCAAATTTCAAACCATGTGCTAGTTGGTCCTTGGGGATTTCTCGGTTATAAAAAATGTATTTTATCTAGTTTTGCATTTCCTTTTAACTTTGTTTAGATATTTATTGTGTAGTTAAATGGGTATATGAAGCCCCAGCAAGTGAACTAGTGCTGAAAGTTACTTTTTCTGAGAGATAAAGTTCCTTGTTCAATTATTTGGACAAATTAATGGCAGATTGAAGTTATTAATCTTTTCTTCCTTGTACATATTTATTTGATGTTTACACCATCTTTTTGCCACTACCCTACTTTTTCTTTTAAAAACTTGTACTAGTTAAAAACACAGTATTGCAGCTTCCAGATTCTATGAAGCAAAGTCAGGCTGACCTGTATCTCGAAACTTATCAAGTTTTGGATTTGGAAATGAGCCGTCTGCGTGAAATTCAGAGATGGCAAGCATCCGCTGCATCTAAGGTCTGAATTGCCTATTTTGTTCATCTATAATCTATACTAATGATAGAATTTTCTTCTCACCCAAGCTTTTCTGCTCGATCTGTCTTAATGCAGCTGGCCGCTGACATGCAACGTTTTTCCAGACCTGAGCGTCATATTAATGGTCCCACAGTAACTCATCTTTCTGCTAGATCTGTCTTAATGCAGCTGGCCGCTGACATGCAACGTTTTTCCAGACCTGAGCGTCATATTAATGGTCCCACAGTAACTCATCTTTGGTCTGTACACATGTTTTATCTTTTCATTAGTCTGTTCCTTTATACTTCTAAAGTAGATTAGTCTTCTCTCTTATTCTTAATTGTGAAGATTCATAATGGGTTAAGATTTCATGTTACTATTTTGTATAGGCATCCTTGATGGTTATTACTTCTTTTAGGGTGTATATAATCTTGGAAAGTGTTGACAGGAGGGAAAGCCTCGTGGAAAGGGCCCTCTACCTCCAATCATGAGGTTGGGGGTTTGAGTCACCAATGTAGCAAAGTGGAAAAAACCACTATCCTGGGTATGACTGTTTTTTGTATGGGGGTTAAGGTTTGCCAAATCTAAAGAAGAGACCTTCGGAAACATGCCAATTTTCTGCTAGACGTCTCTCTTGTAGCACTATCGGGAACTGCTTTATTTACATAGCAGAGTTTATTTCAAAAGGGAAAAGGTTATAAAATTCCCTCAACTTAGTAGAAATGGTTCAAAAATTGCCTCCTTCCACCTATTGGATCAAATTCGCCCTCCTTCCATTGATTGGATTAAAAAATTTCCTTAGCTTATTAGAAAATGATTCAGATTTGCCACTCCTTCTACCTATTAGATCAAAAATATCGTTAACATATTAGAAATGATTCAAAATATTTTCTAAATTTTAATTATGTATGTCAGATTTTTTTCTTTTAAGAGTCTTTTAATAAAGAGTGTAAATACAATATCACTTAACATAAATTAATACAAAAATCTTAGTAGTTTTAAAAGACTAAAATTATTAAGTAATGTGCTTTCTTTTACTTTTGGTCATATCTAGTATATATAACTAAGATGCTAATAGAAGTAAAATGGATTAAAAAGTTGGGACTTAATTTATTCAAATTTGAAGGCTAAAAAGAACTTCTAAAAATACTTTGATATTGTAAAAATACTATATTTATAAATTCTAATAAGATATTTTAAGATCGTGTTTACTTCATTAAAAATAAACAAGATATTTTAAGACTGTGCAAAGCGCGGTAATATTAACTAGTATTTAATAGTAAAACATTTTTTTAGGTAGAAGGACAAAAAATTTGAGCTATTTCTAATAGGTTAAAGGTATTTTTGACCCAATAGGTGGAAGATGGACAAATT
The DNA here is from genome assembly GCA_000787875.1 of Solanum virginianum. Classification (NCBI taxonomy): domain Eukaryota; kingdom Viridiplantae; phylum Streptophyta; class Magnoliopsida; order Solanales; family Solanaceae; genus Solanum; species Solanum virginianum. The sequence goes on from DF358655.1 coordinate 116,120, forward strand.
TGAACCATTTCTAATAGGTTAAGGGCATTTTGACCCAAAATGTGGAAGGAGGGGCAAATTTGATCCTATAGGTCGTAGGAGGGTATTTTTGAACCATTTCTAATATATTTAGAGCAGTTTTAACCCTTCTCCCTTTCAAAAATTTAAATAGGCATCAATCACAAATTTGGATATCTGGAGATTTACGAAATGTAGTTACTTGGTCTGGCTGCTGAAAATTTGATGTGATGGCATATAGCTTATTACTTGAGGATTAAAATTAGGCGAGGCAGTCAAATTCCTCTTCTACATAGATTTGACCTAAAAAACCAGTATGTGTTTGCTCTTTTGGAGATCATGTTTTATCGTGCAATATTGTTTGATTAATCTTTGTAATGCAAGTGGACATCAGTTATTTGCACAGATCCAAATCATTTGACGAATTCTTCTTTCAAATATGCCGTACCACCTGATTTAGAGCTTACACCTTTACTTGTTCATTAGTTTATCTGTTCTGTTTTAATGACATTATGCTTGGTCTATTTTCTTGGTTTTCCATAATGCCCCTGAATCACTAACTTTTCACTGATCATTAAGGCATAAATTTCAAATGAATTTATTGCAGGTCCATGCTGAAATTACTTGATGTTCTGATCCAGCTTGATCATCTTAAAAATGCAAAAGCTAGTATACCTAATGACTTCTCTTGGTACAAAAGGTAAATATGTGTGTCTGAGTTTGTTTTTCATGAGTGTTTAAGTTTTCCATCTCGGCCACTATTGGTTGCACAAAGGCTTAACATGTTATAAATTTGATTACTTAAATAGTAGTACTTTTTCAGTTTTGGTAGTGTTTCCCAATTAAAAACAAGGGAAGTATTAAGTTACCAGTTTTTTTTTTTTTTTTTTTTTGAAAAAAAACAACAAAAAAACAAGGAAAATATTTGAACAAAGTGATCACTTAAACTGAAATCAATGTAACTGATGGTAAAAGTTCTTTCATTTTCACAAAAATCTTATTTTTAGTGTGAATTCATGAGCAGGCCTTCCGTAAGTTGATTGCAATAAAAAATTTCTTATTTGCATATTTTGTTGAAACTTTTCTTAGTATTAAACTATATTCAGGGGTAATATCTTCTAAGCTGTTGTATATTCTTGTTCGGTGTATACTGAGTGTGGGCATTCTTTGCTCCAAATTTTTGTTCTGATTTCAATTTGAAAGAGTTCTTGAAAACATAGGATCTGTTGTGCCACCTAAAAAATTGTGTAACCACCAAAAATTAGACGTAACCTCAACACCCCCTTCCAGATTATCAAAGGTTGTGGAAAAGACAGGATCTTGAGTTTGAACTTTGTACTGCTAGTCTTCCAGAAGGGGCCAAATCTTGGTGTTCTCCTCACGGTGCAAAAGAGAGAAACAATGGCCAAGAAGAAATAGTAAAAGCCAAAGGTCCCACAAACCTTAGATAAATTGTTTGTTTGTTCTGAGTGCTTGCATCAGAGAATAATTTAGTATCTCATGAAGTATCAATCAACAAATTTTATGTTTGTTAATGAAGTAGCCTAAATTTGGAATGAAATTAGCCTGAATACAGTGCAATAAATGCAGAGGATTCATATAGTCCACCAAACTAGTTAGGGATTAAGCTTAGTTGATCAATTGAATGAAGCGGATAAAAGAAATCTGTTATATGGAGTTCCCTTTTTCCCCTCTTTTCTGTACTTCTCCCAGTGCCAGGAATTTCAACGTAACCATCCATTTAATAGAACTTCTTCCTATTTGAAGTGTTTCATTTGTTTGTTATATCCAATGTGCCAGGACATTCACACAAGTTAGTGTGCAGTGGCAAGATACAGATTCAATGAGGGAGGAGTTGGACGATTTACAGGTATATATCTACTTCTTGTGTATGTTAGGTTTTTGAATCATGTTAACTTGCACATATCTGTGTGTGCTGAACATGAAATGTTATATACTTGCAGATCTTCTTGAGCACGAGGTGGGCTATTTTGTTAAACTTACATGTTGAGATGTTCCGGGTGAACAAGTATCCGTCAAATGAAGGTTCTCTACCCATAGGAGTGGTGAACTGATGTTGCTGCACTAAGTGAATTTTGTTGCACATATATGTATGCTAAGTTGCTCGGACTCATCACTTTTGGTGTCGCATCCGTGTCGACACAACATGGGTGTGGGTGTGTGTGGGGGATCCGTGTCCGATTTAGTCGACTGGTTTTGAGTACTTTGACCAAAATCGATAGGGAAAGTTTGGACGATTTAACAATTTATGTAATCAATACAAAAGCTAAGGTGAAATTGAAGAAAATGGAATACCTTTTATATAGAAATCTCTCTGTCACGCCTTTTCCTTTAATCTCCTTCTAGAATTCTCTTCATGTTTTCCACGTAATATCTTATAATTTAGGTTTTATCACTCTACTTTTAGATATTTTGATTATTTTTAGGTGAATCCCCGCACCCGTATCCATACATGGATCCATATCCCCGAATCTTAAAAATTAGATCATGAAGGATCTGGCCTCTAGATCCACACCCGTATTGGACACCCGCACTCGAGTCCGAGCAACTTAGTATGTATGTCTGACTAGATGCATGTATAATTACTGTTCATGACCCTCAAGATCTGTCATGATAAATCTCATGTTATTGGTGGCTAATCCCAAAGAATAAAGCCCAAATGAAGTAAAAAAACTAAAACCTATTGTAGAAAGGTGGGCCTTTTTAAATGTAGATCCTTGTGCCAATTGATTTACCATTCTTATATCGGATGCTAGACCAGACCCGCTATCTCTTGAAATTAATTCCCTGCACAACATCAGTGCCTCTCCAGCGATTCTCTCAGCTGAGGCTAAATATGATGACCGCTCCGATGCAGATGGTGAGGCCGACCTTGAAATTCTGTTGCGAACCTACTCAGAAGTGTGATTCCAGCACCAGAAAGACCACTAGTTAGTCAACCTAACTCCGACTTCTCCTCTCAGTCAAGTACTCTCTCTTTTCCAATGGAATCAAGTAGGTTCAAACTCTCACACAATTCAAAACTCATCTGTGATAGTGACTTAGAGGTGGACCAAAATTGTAATGGTAAAGGCATACAAGGCTTTCGGCATCAATATGTCTTGGTTCAACCATGAATTTCTGTACACTATCCACCGTATGGAGAAAATGTGGCGGCTGCAACTATGACAAAAGAATCAGCATGAAAACAAACAAAGAGAAAGAGATCAAATAAGGATATAGAGTTGGAGTAATTGAAATTCTTAGTCAATTATGATGGGGTGAAAACTCTGAAAGAGGGGTTGATAGCACTGAAAGGGTAGGTTTCATAAATCTCATTATAAATGAAGCTATATATACTCAATTGGAATGTGCAGGGTTAAATGAAAGCAATAAAAGCGAAACTCCGAAATCTTTAATCCGCAAGTTGAAAGCTGATATAGTATGTCTGAAATCTTTAATCCGCAAGTGGAAAGCTGATATAGTATGTCTGAAATCTTTAACCCGCAAGTGGAAAGCTGATATAGTATGCCTTCAAGAAACCAAAATTGAGGAATGGACATCTAGCTCGCAAGTGGAAGATACTGTATGCCTTCCAGATACCAAAATTGAGGAATGGACATCTAGCTACATCTAGCTTACAACAGGTATTTGGAACTAGATGGATTGGCTGGGCTGAACTATAATCTAGTGGCAGTAGTGGTGGGGAGATAATACAATGGGACAAGAGAAGTTGGAGCTGTGTAGGAGTGCAATGGGGATCCTATGCAATTTATTATATGCTGGAAAGTGTCCATGTCCTCCAGGAGGATTTTAGGTGGTGTTTCACTGGTTTATGGCCTTCACACAAATCCTGGAAAAAGAGAAACTTTAGGATGAGCTGGCCGTAGTCAGAGGACTATGGAATGATCAATGGATGCTGGGTTTGGGGGGGGGGGAAATTTTA
>DF358655.1:120133-143837 GCA_000787875.1 Solanum virginianum
GGTTTGGGGGGGGGGGGTAATTTTAATGTTTGCAGATATGAGAGCGCGTGGATAAACTGCACCAGAAGATCGAAGGCAATAGAGACTTCTCAGAAACAATTGAAGATCTGTGCCTTATAGACTTGCCTTTACAAGGTGCAATCTTTACCTTGTCTAGGGGTAAAAAGACACTTCAAGTTTCAAACATAAACAGGTTCCCTATAGCTAATGAATGGAGCAACACCTTCATGAAGGTTATAAGTTTATAACAGTTGTTCTTCCAATGTTCTTTCAAATCATAAGCCCATAAAGCTAGAACGTGGAGATTGAGAAATAAACCCCTCATACCTCAAAGTTCAAATTTGAGAACATGTGGCTACAAGTTCATGGGTTTCTCACAAAGTTAAGGTGTTGGAACTGAGGGATAGTCTACCCACCTATACTCTGTCCATATTCCTTATCCCATGCTTGTTTTGAAACTGATAGATAAAGTTAAAAGGAATTCTTTGTCCTAACCTTGGTGGACAGAGTTCCCTGGTACTGGGAGGTGGCAAATGTCTTGTGGAATCGTGGAATTAGTGTTGTGGATGCATGAAGCCAATAAATTAAGTATTTAATTATTATTATAGAAGAGGATGTGTGTTTCATTGCTTCATAAGGATTAGGTTTAGCTATAGTTATTAGTTTGGAATTGGATTTAGGTTTCCTACTAGCTATAGTTATTAGTTTGGAATAGGACTTAAGTTTCCTACTTCATAAGGATTAAACTGCCTATTGTTGTAATTAGACTCCTATTTAAAGAGGTTTCTGAGGAATAAATCGATGTTATATTTCAGCAAAAAGCAAGAGATTTGAGTTCTCTCTTCCATTGGATTTTGAGGTTTCAGTCTCCCTTCAACGAGCTGAATTTATATACAAAAATAGGCTGATCTAGAAATTCGAACAAAGGCAAGGAAAGTTGAAGTCAATTGATTTAGACTTTCCTGTTCATCGTCCTGTGACTTGATCCTTCTCTAAAAATCCTAACAATTTGGTATCAGAGCCTGACACAATGAGCGACGAGATCAATTCTAGGTTTCAGGAAGAACGTGCAATTACAGAAACACTAATAGATTCTAAACTCGCAGCCATGGTATGACGACGACAAAAAAATTGTTCGAGTCTTTCAAGAACAATTTTCTAGTTTGGGAATTGGCTCAACAAAACCAGCAGTCCACGAGACTGAATCCAGTAGTGCCCCGATGACAGGCAGGTCAATAAATCCCGCTAGTAGAGGCAATGTACTACCTTTTCAATTGGCTGATCAGAATCATCAAACTAGTGGTAATTCCCATTCGACAATACCAAGGTATGCAATGATGGATTTTCCTACTTATGATGGCACCAAAGACCTATTAATTTTGGCACATCATTATGAGCAATTCTTTGAAAATCAACTCACAGTAGATGTGGAAAAGGTTGGAGTGGTTGGGTTTCACTTGTTGGGAGAAGCACAATTATGGTATTATCAGCTTAAACGAGCGAAGGGCCCAACGAGTTGGGAAGACTTTCGGAAACATTGTTTTCCGGCGATTTGGACCTCCTGAGAGTAGCAACGTGGTAGGAGACTTGGTCATGCTTCGACAAACTAGTACATTTGAAATTTATCAACGTCACTTTCAAGAAAAGTTGGCTAGGGTTGATGAGCTTATTCTAGCACACTTGCACACGGTAATATTCATGGCTGGGTTGGATGATTCAATCAAATTGGACGTGTAGTTGCTCAAACCACCTGACTTATTGATGTCTATGAGTGTAGCCAGGGCTTTAGAACAAAAGCAACAACTACAAAAAGTAAGTAATGTTCATGAGTGGGCATGGTAGCAGCCTCAGACAAGTCTTGGCAGCACAACAAACTCGGCAAAATCTGTTGCTAGTTTAGTCAATTCAATTACCTTGGCAAATGCCCAATCTAGTGACCAAATCTCATTTTGTCAAGCGATTAACTCGCACATAAATGGCAGAGAAGAGCTAAGGGATTATGCTATAATTTTGACAAAACAATATTCAGCCAACCTACCAGTGCAAATGACTTTTCTATTTGGAATTGGATGATTTAGCTGACAACACTATTCTAAAAGTTCTAGATGATTGCCGTGAACTTTGAGCTTGAGGACAAGCTCTTTCAACCTAAGGAGGGTAATGTTGCGGATGCGTGAAGCCAATAAATTAAGTATTTAATTATATATTTAGTAGTTTTCTTTATTATTCTAGAAGAGGATTTATGTTTCATAGCTTCATAAAGATTAGGTTTAGCTGTAGTTATTATTTTGGAATAGGATTTAGGTTTCCTACTAGCTATAGTTATTAGTTTGGAATTGGATTTAAGTTAGACTTTCATAAGGATTAAACTTCCTATTGCTGTATTAGACTCCAATTTAAAGGGGTTCCCGGGGAATAAATCGGTAAGTCATATTTCAGCAAAAAGCAAGAGATCAGAGTTCTCTCTTCCATTGAATTCTAAGGTTTCAGTCTCCCTTCAACGAGCTGAATTTGTATACAAAAAAAAAAAGGCCGATCTAGGAATTCGAACAAAGGCAAGGGAAAGTTGAAGTTAATTGATTTAGATTTTCTGTTTATTGTCTAGTGACTCGATCCTTCTCAAAAAATCCTAAGAATTAGTCAAGGTGCGCACAAGCTGGCACGGAAACCATAGTTATCAAAAAAGTTAAAAGGAATTTTTGGGAAGGAAGCAATAAAAGTCACAAATTTCATTTGGTAAAATGGAACACACTAACACAACCAAAGTCCTAAAGTGGCCTGGGAAGCAAAGACCTCACGATCCACAATGAAAGTATGCTTATGAAATGGCTATGGAGGTACTCACAGGAGGATCAAACCCTTTGGAAGAAGGTGCTGATGGCAAAACATGGAGGGTTAGAGTTCAGTTCTTATTGAGCTGATTAGTCTCCAGCCCCTTATATTCTTTTGGTTCACCCATAGAGTTCCTTGTTGTATAGAAGATTGGGTGGAGTTTATAGAGACTCTTATCTTTTGTTATGCCTCTTTTATAGTGTGGCCATGTTTATGGATGAAAAATACATGTACTTGATTTAAAAAATTCTAAGAGAGAGCACCTGATACTATCAAAAAGTAGGATCAGTAACCAGTTCTTGATGTAGCCAACTTGGTATTTCCTGCTAGATTGGTTTAACCATTGGGATTGAATAGATCCGTTTGAGAGAGTCTTATTTTAGAAAGCTAATCAACATTCCGACCTTGATATCACTGGTTAGTTCTTTTAGCCGTGCATTCTGAGTGTATGAAGTACCTTTTTATACTAAGCCACTTTAATTGAGTAAAGCACAAATGATGGAAAAGTGACACTTTTGATGAAGCCAGCAAATGTCCATTACTTATAGGATGTCTGTTGTCTGACCACTAATTTCTGCTCTGCAATTTTTTTGGGTCGAAATGTCATTTACTTTGGTGGTAATTTTTTGTCATGTATGTGTAATTGTTATGCTCATTTTCTGTGCACTCCTTTTCCCTGAGCTCCTTGACTGTTTATAGTGTTGAAGACATTCTTCAAGTTCTCATTGTCTTCATAGTTGAATCGTTGGAGTTGAATTTTGCACTTCTATTCCCGGAGAGGCACACACTTCTTCGTGTTTTGCCTGTCCTTGTTGTCTTAGCAGCATCATCAGAGAAAGATAGTGAATCATTGTACAAAGTAGAATGTACGCAGACCTTAGGCACACACTTCTTCGTGTTTTGCCTGTCCTTGTTGTCTTAGCAGCATCATCAGAGAAAGATAGTGAATCATTGTACAAAAGGGTGAAAATCAACAGACTTATCAACATATTTAAGGTATGTTCATTATTCTTATGCAAATTTTGAACTGAACCTTTGGGTACTGTAATTTTTTTTTTCATGTTCTGTTTCATATTATGATATAAACTTTAGTACTGCATACTTTCAAGACCTGGAAAATGTCCTTTATTATCTTTCTCTTTATGCAGAATGATCCTGTGGTACCTGCTTTCCCAGATCTTCACCTGTCTCCTGCTGCGATTTTAAAAGAGTTATCGACATACTTCCCGAAGTTTTCTGCACAAACTCGGCTTCTTACTCTTCCAGCACCTCATGAGCTGCCACTGCGTGAGGCACAAGAATATCCTTTCTCTGTTTCTGACCTTTAATCTTCCTTTGTTGCTTTTGCTGCTGTTCAATTTTGGGTTCATGTGAGTCAGATTTGGTTTTCCAAAATTTACTTCTTATTGCTGCCGATAACTTGTAAACAGATTCTCTTGGAACAGAATAGGACTTTAGCACCTGTGCTTTTCTTTCTGTATTCAATTGCATCATATCAACTGAAAATCTATTGTTTTTTGTAGGAAATAGTTAAAGAAAGCTTACAATGTCTGGTTCCTTCTTTTTATTTCAACTTTTCTGTCTTTTCTTCACCAACTTTCCCAAATTATTACTTTTCCCTATGAATATTGTCATTTTGAAGTTCCACAGCCAAGGAGAATATTATCCTAATTTAAGTGGTTTCACATTGTACTCATTTTTTGAAGCTCCCCGCTCCTTTCTCTCTCTCTCTTTTAATAGGAGTAGTTTGAAATCATGAAATTTATTTGGCTTTCAATTGAGATATTATCTCTGTTTTTAGTACTAAAATACAGTAAACCATATTTAATATGTTTTTATTACAAAAGCAAGTATTACAATTTATTTTGTGAAATATTAGGCAGTTCACATTCAGTTTTGTTCTGAGTTTAAATGCTTTAGTTCTTTGAAATGTACATGTTATGTATAGGAGTTTAATTTGTAGTTTATCTTATAAGTTATATCTCAATACTCTTCTTTTGTTTCTTTCTGTTTTATCTTATAAACTACTACTATCCACTAGAACATTTCCAAGGGATCACTCTTAAGTAATTTCTTAATGCCATTTACTTATCAGAGGCAATATTTGATTGTCAACCATATTGGGGCGATCCGTGCTGAGCATGATGACTTCACTGTTCGTTTTGCTTCAGCCATGAGTCAGGTGACTCTCTCTCTCTCTCTCTCTCTCTCTATCAATTTTTTAGTTAGTTCTTTTATGTTTCTGGAGTACCAAAAAGATTTATATGTATTGATGATAGCATGAACTTTCTTGATAGTTACATGCAAATTGTTTTGAAGCCCACAGGTGATAAGCTCTTAGGATACCTGCTTTTCTTTTTTGGTTAATTGAATTTTCTTACTTGTCAAAAATTATATTATTATATTTGACGCTTTGAGAAAATGGATATCTTTTTCATCTTTTACACCGTGTGGGCACTTCATTGTTTTTGGTTATACCCAAAAGCTTATTATGGTCACTGTGAGATTCTTGTAATTAGCATGTCAAAATGTAATTATCATTTGTTTTAACTATTTAGAGTTAGAAATTAAAACTATTATCCATTTTAATTTATTTGTCTAGTTTTGACTTAGCACGGAGTTTAAAAAAGTGAAGACTTTTGAATGTATGATCCTAAACTAAAGATACGTAGACTGTACCAACAACAACAACATACCCAGTGGAATATTCTTCAAACGATTATGTTACATATTATGATTGATGGATAGATCCATCTTTAGTACAACAACAACAACATACCCAGTGGAATCCCACAAGTCGGGTCTGGGGAGGGTAGAATGTACGCAGACCTTACCACTATCTCATAGAAGTAGAGAGGTTGTTTCCTGGGATATGTAGACTGTACCAAAATGTCCTTTTAATCTTGTGATTTTAAACATTACATATTCAAAGTTAGAGTTAAAAAGTTGCCAAAAAAAGGAATAAGACATTCTTTTGAATGAGACTAAAAAGGAAAAAAGACTAACAAATTGAAACGGCGTGAGTAACTAAGAAGAGCTCGAAAATATCATGATAATTATACATCACATATCTGACTTCTGTTGTTACAAAATGGATTCTCAATTAAAATCTCAAAAGAAAAAACAATGTAATGGAGAAATTCTAAAAAAAAGGGAGAAATTCTCTGTCCTACTTTCTTAAAAAAAGGGAAAATTTCGAAAAAAAGCTCCCGGGCAAAATTACCAATGTGCTTTCTCTGTCCTACTTTCTAGGACTGCAGAAGCCCACTTTTCTGGCAGCCCCCACCGGAATTAGACCCCTTTCTTCAAGCCAACAATATTCACCTACTGTGATTATTGCATACTCCTTGATTGTAGGATGGAGGAGAACATTTACTTCAACTCAGGCTTCAAATCATTTGATATAACCAGATTCACCGGAAAGTCTGAATGGTACGAATGGGTTGAAAGGAGTTGGAAGATGATGCGAAGATCAGTTATGAGCAAATAGTCTATGGAATGGATTTGCTACTGTCTGAAAGAGGCCTCAAAGGAACAGAAGGAGGAGATTAGGAGGTGGAAATTCTCAGAGCAAGGGGCAAAGTATTTCTGTACTAGGGAACAGAATGGATATGGGAAATTTATAAGCATAATAGCTCTAAACAGTGGAGGAAGTTCAGGTTTAATCATTCCTGAGCTCGCGTTGAATGCAGGGTGGATGGATATTGCATTTATGACTGAAAGGTTTATTAAATGCTAGAAAAAGGAGGAAGACACATCTATCTATAGGGTGATGGAGGATGACTACCCTTATGTAGAGGCTGTGCAAGAAAGTAGATGGGGAAGTAGAAATTTAAAAAGGGCTGAGATTAATAGCAGAAAAGGAGGCATCCAGATAACCAAGTCAGTGAATATCTAAGAGGAAGACCTACTCAACAGATGCCTGATAGGATATTGCAGTGAAGATCTGAAGGAAAACCCAACTCTTCCGGATATCAGAAAGTGCGTTTCGGCAAACTGGAAAAAAGTGTTTGGAGTTAACATTTATGAATTGAACAACAAGACATTCCTATTTGAGTTCCCCAACAGATACATGTTGGAACAAACCATACAAGGTCAATGGAGGTGGAGGAACAACAGATTTCAGCTTGATTGGTGGAGCCCAACAACAGGATGCATCTCCAACTCTGTCTCTGTGAGAGAAACATGGATCAGAGCAGTAGGGATCCCTTTGCATCTGTGGTCCAAGATCATTAAAGAAATAAGGTACTTATTTGGAGGATGGAGTGCGGCAGAAGAAGAAATGAAGCTTAAAAACCACATGACATGGGCGAAGATCTTGGTGAAGAATGATGGAAGCAATCTGCCGAAGGAGGTGTCTATTTCCTACAATGGGATGAAATATTACTTCCCAATTTGGGTGGAGAGTAAATCAACGTTTGAAGTATTACCGGAAAAATGGTAGGTCAACCGTCGGAGAAGAGGACGAAGCTCTTTACCCAGTTAATGGCTTTACCCAGCAGACATGAGCTGCGAGCAACTGCAATACAGTACGAAAACCCCCTTTTAGGGATTTTGGTACAACTCAGCACGTGGGCCCTGTGCTGACAGCTCGAATATCTAGTGGAAGTAGGTCGTGGGAGCAGCATGAGTATATTTTAAATGAGGAATTGGACTGGGGCCTTTTGTCATAAATGAGGAATTGGACTGGGGCCTTTTTCAAAAGCCCCAAAACCATCAGATGGTTAAAGGACCCAGTGGCCCAGACTATGCAGTTCAAGTCATTTTAATGACTTACAAGGAGAAGAGATTGACCAATCAGAAACCCAGGAAGAACAAGCCCTTGCCGGTGACATCATAGCTATGCACACAATTAAAAACAGTCGCACCTGAGAGGAGTACATATACAAAGGTTGTCAAGATGATATCAGAAGATGTTAATAGAGGAACTGCGATGGCTACAGGAAAGGAAATTCACCATTATATTGATAACATTGATAGGACTGGTGACTGCAGAAGCACAGAAACAGAGGAGAAAGGGCTAGTACTGCAAAATTCAAATAGAGAAATTGTTAATTGGGAAGTGGAGGAAGTCGAGCTAATTTTGCAGCAACATCAAAATTCCTGTTGGGTGCAACAGAATTTGATCAAATTGGGGAAGATCTTTGGAATTGATTTCCATGGACATGAAGAGGAGGCCATAGAATTACTTCTTAAGATAGATAGTTGCAGACAAGCAAGTAGAAGGGAACCAGGTACTGAAGTTAAAAAGAAAAAAAAAATCAAAGGTGCACAAGAGCTTAATAGTCTTGTCTCATTTGATGTAAAGTTCAAAAGCTCAAGGAGTAGAAACAAGGAGAGAAACACCACTCTAGTTGCAAGATGAAGTTTAAACTAGTGTCATGGAACGTTAGGGGGTTGAATAACAGGGAGAAGAGGACTGTCAAAAGTTTAATTTCCGAATGGAGGGCAGACATCACTGATGATTCTTTCATCTCCTGTGGAGCTGAGGAAGATCAGTTGAAATATTTAAGGGTGATACTGGTCTTATTTGAAGGGGTATCTGGCTTGCACGTTAATTGGAGGATAAACTTCATGTATATGCATTCCTCGAAGCCAGTGGAACAAGAGGCGGAATCATTTTGATGTGGGATGAGAGAGCATGGAAGGGGGAGGTCTTGGAAATAGGAACCTATTCCATTACTTGCAGATTCGAGCGCCAAACCCAGAACTTCAATCTTCACATAACTGGAGTGTATGCTCCAATGATTTCAAGGAGAGGAGACTAGTATGGGAAGAATTGGGTTTAGTAAGGGGATTGTTTGAAGGGCCTTGGGCACTATGTGGAGATTTCAATGTCTCTAGGTATATATTGGAGAAGAAAAATTGCAACAGTGGAACAAGGGGCATGAAGGAGTTTTCTGATTTCATAGAAGACATGGAATTGGTGAATTTACAACTAGAAGATGCTTGCATATACTTGGTTTAAAGGAGATCAGCATTTAGTGGCCTCTAGGATTGATAGAATCTTGTTCTCAAAAGAATGGGATGACAACTTCAAGAATCTGAAACAGATCCCCTTGCTAAGGTTGAGTTCAGATCATATTCCACTAGCCTTGATGGTGGAAGCTGGGAGAGAAATAAAAGTTATTTCAAGTTTGAAATTGGTGGCTACAATGAGAAGATTTTGTGGATAGAGTTAAAGATTGGTGGTCCTCATTCAGGTACTCAAGGAAACCAGATTATGTGTTGGCATGCAAACTTAAATCTTTGAAGCACAAACTCAAAGAATGGAGAAAAAAGGAGAGTGGAAACCATGGACTACAACAAAGAAATTGCTAGAACAGTTGGCAGAAATGGATATAGAATAGGAAAACAGAGGGCTTACAGAAGAAGAAATAACAAAAAAAAGCTGCAATCCTATTAGAATATGAGGCACTGATTAAGGAGGAAATCGCATGAAGACAGAGATCAAGAATACTATGGCTTAAGGCAGGAGACAAGAATACCAAGTTCTTCCACAAAATGGCAATTTTTTTTTTAAACTAAAAAAAAATTGCCATTTTGTGAAAGAACTTGGTATTCTCCTTCCACAAAATGGCAAATTCTCACAAAAGGTACAACAACATTGATCAATTAATAATGCAACGGGAAGTTACTCAAGAGCCAGCTGAAATTGAAGGAAAAATAATTACTTACTACAAGAAGCTGTACACAGAACCCATCCAATGGAGACTTACTCATCAGTATGCATGCTGCTCAGTCATTACTGAAGAGGAGAAAATGGCCCTTCAAGGCAGATTTGAGGAAATGATGTACTAACATGTCTAAAACTACGTGCAGTTGGTAAGGCCCCTGGCCCAGATGGTTTTACAATGGGCTTTTTCATCAAGTGTTGGGAGATAGTGAAGCAGGATGTAATGGATTCTTTCCAGAACTTCTATGATCAAGAAGTTTCTGAGAAGAGCTCTAATGCTACCTTCATTGCACTTGTACCCAAAATGAAAGGAGCAAAGGGATTATAGACCAATCAGTCTTATTGGTAGTATTTATAAAATACTATCTAAAGTACTTGTAAAGAGATTGAGGGGTGTGGTAGGCAAATTGGTGGATTCTCAACAGATGGCTTTTATAAAAGGGAGACAAATCATGGACGCAGTTTTGATTGCTAACGAAGCAGTTGACTCTAGGATTAAACAGAAAGAAACCTGGCATTCTTTGCAAGTTAGACATAGAAAAGGTGTATGAGTGGCTGAATTGCATCATGTTTTGCATCTCAACAGTGAACTTTTCTGTTCTAATCAATGGATCCCCTGCAGGTCTTTTAGGTCTCAAAGAGGGCTCTGGCAAGGTGACCCACTATCACCTTTTCTGTTCTTAATAGCTATGGAGGGGCAAAACATTATGATTAAGACAACTAACACAAGAGGATGGTTGAAAGGCTTTGATGTGTCCAGAGCTGGAACAGAAAGTTTGGAAGTAACACACCTTCAATATGCTGATGATTCTTTCATCTCCTGTGGAGCTGAGGAAGATCAGTTGAAATATTTAAGGGTGATACTGGTCTTATTTGAAGGGGTATCTGGCTTGCACGTTAATTGGAGGATAAACTTCATGTATCCCATTAATGAAGTCAAGAATATGAATTGTATAGCCTCAATACTTGGTGGTGAAGTAGGCTCCTTGCCAACAACTTAGTTTGGCATGCCTTTGGGAACAAAATTCAAGTCTACAGAAATCTGGAATGGTGTGATAGAGAAGTGTGAGGAAAAATTAGCTAGATGGAAAAGACAGTACCTCTCTCTGGGAGGGAAGTTGATCCTCATCAACTTAGTCCTTGATGCTCTGCCAACATGCATGATGTCACTGTTTCCTATTCCAGCAGGGATCATCAAAAGTTTGGATAGGATGAGAAGGAGAAGAATATATTTCGCCTGGTTAAATGGAAATCTCTGGCAACTGGGAAAAAATTGGGGATTGGGAATAATAAATATGAATTTTCAAAGTAAAGCACTCAGAACGAAGTGGTTGTGGAAGTACTCCTTGTAGATCAGTTACTGTGGAGAAGAGTGGTAGGTGCCAAATATGAGGGTGAAGATAGCTGGATAACCAAGAAAGTGACTTCACCTTATGGGGTCAGCTTATGGAGATCCATAAGAGATTTATGGGAGGAAGTCAAGCTCAACTACAAGGTGAAAGTGGGGAATGGGAACAATACCAAATTTTGGAAAAACGAATGGCATGAGGGAGGTAAACTGGGACTTCTTTTTCCAGACATATATAGCCTAGGTCTCTTACAATGATGGACCATTGCAAAGATTTGGACAACACCGGGCTGGAATTTCCATTTCAGGATGCAACTCAATGATTGGGAAGTAATGAGGGTGGCAAAGTTTCTCAACAATGTTGGAAGTTTTAATGGACTCCAGGCTGAAGAGGATGTGTTATGGTGGAAAGGAAGCAGCGAAGGTATCTTTAAAGTAGGGGCAGCTTACCGGTTTATGGAGCAACCAAGTCAACAGATTCCTCATGGAGACAAATTTGGAAATGCAGAATTTCCTATGAAGTCTCATGTTTATATGGCTGCTAGCTAAGGAAGCAACTTTGACACAGGATAATGTTGTGAAAAGGAGGATAGCCTTATGTTCTAGGTGTTTTCTATGTGAAGAAACATCAGAAACTGTTAACCATCTTTTTCTACAGTGCAAATTTATTAACAGTTATGGAGGATATTCTTGAGTCTCAAAGGCATATCCTGGACTATGCCTTGGAGAATTACTGAAACTCTAAAAAGCTGGGAGGAGGCAGGTGTGCTAGCTAAAGACAACACTAGATGGAGAATTATCCCTGCTTCCATATGGTGGGCAACCTGGAAAGAGAGGAATTCTAGGTGTTTTGAGAGCACAGCGAATAGCTTGCAGAATGTTAAACTTAACTGCATTTTGTTATTATGTTTTTGGTGTAATCAAGTATACTCAAATGAAACTGTCTCTATAATTGATGTTTTAGACTCAATATAGATTTAGAACAGTGGAGTTTGGAGTTCATCTGTATGTTAGGTTTAGTACTACCGATGTACTATCGTAATATAATACAAAGTTACCAAATTCAAAACAAAAAATTTTAAGATTCATATTTATAAAACTTAACAAGATTGATTTTAACGCATAAAATAAAAATATTTTTCAGCAATGTCACAGGCTAATTCACAGGTACGTATCAACATGGCTTCTGTGAATATCTGTAACGGTACACTCAGTTTTTCTTTTTACCTGGTTTTTCTGTATTTTAAGACATTTGCACGAATCACCCATGCTCATGTACCATCGTCCATCAGGAGTACATTAAGAAAAAAATGGAACATCCATGTGACATAGATCTTTTGCTTAGAGATGTATGATGGACTACTGAACTTCTTAATTTGATTTAATCTAATTTTTCATGTAGCCTAATGATTAGTCCTGTACTTCAAATATGAATATTTCTTTCAAATTAAAATGAGAACATTGCTACACAGGGACTGTTGAATCTAAATTTCAAGTTAAAACTAACTTTTAAGGAGAGATTAGGAGATACTGAAATTTTGTTGAATTCAGATGGATGGATTTATTTATGAGAAATATATGGAAGATAAGTAAGCAATGGGGAAATTAAAAAAAATTCTATTCTTGAGCATTGGCATGACAACCAACTGT
Source organism: Solanum virginianum (assembly GCA_000787875.1). Taxonomy (NCBI): domain Eukaryota; kingdom Viridiplantae; phylum Streptophyta; class Magnoliopsida; order Solanales; family Solanaceae; genus Solanum; species Solanum virginianum. The sequence continues at coordinate 132,640 of DF358655.1, forward strand.
CACTTCTTATTCTTTTTCTATCTTTTGTTTCTTTCATTTTCTTTTAAAATATGTCTGGCACCGTGTTCTGGCGGTCAACATCTTCTTCTGTTCTTTTATTATGGTATTGGGGTAAACAGTCCCAACTTGTTTGAGGCTGACGGGCAGTAGTTCTGTTCTGGTATTTGGGCAGGGGAGAGGTAGAGCATGGGATGGGACAAGGAAGTTGTGCCAAACTCAACAACAACAACAACAACAACAACATACCCAGTAGAATCCCACAAGTGGGGTCTGGGTAGGGTAGGATGTACGCAGACCTTACCCTTACCTCATAGAGGTAGAGCGGCTGTTTACTGGGAACCCTCATCCCAAACTCAAGTGGTAAAATTTAAAAAAAAAGGTTTTTGGGGAGAATTTTATTTTCCAAAGACCTGTAACTGAAAAAGAAACTAATTTCTGGCATTCAGGCCTTGTATAGTGGTAAGAGCATAATCCATGATGTGCGGGTTAGGTGAATGTCACAGGTTTGAACCCTGCCACAAACAAAGGCTTCTTGTTTAAGCGGAGAAGGGTAGAAGGGCGGCCAGATTTTGAGAATGAGAGGAGGGATGCAACCATTTTCCACCGAGTTTCAAAGTGCACCGTTTCCCTTGGAGTTTCTGGGTTATAGAAAAAAACTAATTTCTGCCAGAAGAATTTACCTAAAAATTTGAACCAGGAAAACTGTCTAAGCTCTGTTTTCGGGTTACCGTTTTGCCCAAGATATGGAAACTGAAAACCCCGTAAACTAGTATTTTGTGAATACCCAGGCTATGTTGCATATATCTCCTCATTAGTTAATGTCCCTGATCATATTATTTCTCGACTTCCTTTGCAGCTTGTCTTGCTAAAATCAATTGATGGTGTGGATGTTGAGTGGGTTAAGGAAGTCAAAGGAAACACTTATGATATGGTTATTGAAGGTTTTCAACTCTTAAGCAGATGGATTGCACGTGTTTGGGAACAATGTGCTTGGAAATTTTCTCGCCCATGCAAGGATCCTGTTCCAATAGAGTCACATGACATGCCTGCATCATTTTCTGACTACGAAAAGGTCTCATGTTAATTTTTATTTAGCTGATTCTTACATGTAATGGTGCTTCTCTGTGAATTTCTAATTCTCTTTGCCTCCTCTCTCCGCCCAACGCACAAAAAAAAAAAAAAATAAAAAAATAAAATTGACGAGAGCTACTTCCTTTATAATGCATCTGACATGGTATCTGTTAATATTCTTAAATTGCAATGAAGGTGGTTCGGTACAATTATAGTGCTGAAGAAAGGAAGGCTCTGGTTGAACTTGTGCTCTACATCAAGAGTATTGGGTCAATGATGCAAAAGGTTGACACTTCAGTAACTGACGCCTTGTGGGAGACAATCCATGCGGAGGTGCAAGATTTTGTACAAAATACGCTGGCGACAATGTTGCGGACTACCTTTCGGAAAAAGAAAGACCTTTCTAGGTGGGATTAGAAATTTTATTCTGTCCTCTTTGGTCTTTGTATACTTTGTTTGTGTTGGGTATTCCATGCCTCAGGATTGTGTAAATGCTTTAGCATTTGAGGAACATTTAACTTTCTATATGAAGCCAAAGAGACTGCCTCTTGAGTATAGACCTGGCATACATAATAGCTTTTTTAAAATAAGAATGCTTTGTTGTCTTACACAACTGATTTGGATACTTGGATTTTGTCTAGTTATGATCCTTCTAGTTTCTAAATGCTCCTTATTTTGCATTGTTGTCAGGATTCTTTCTGATATGAGAACACTTTCAGCAGATTGGATGGCAAATACTGGTAAGCCAGAGACTGAAATGCAGTCATATCCGCATAGTGGTGAAGAAAGCAGAGGGACCCTCTTTTATCCAAGGCCAGTAGCACCAACATCTGCCCAGGTTTCCTTATATTTTCTGATTTGGGATTTCAATGTTGTAAAGTACACTTCAACTGCAACTTCTCATTATTTTTAAAACACATGACAAGCATAAATGATGTATCTATATTCTTAGTAACTCAAAATATTGCTCTGGGTGGAAGTGCTCCTTAAATAATTTGTGGTCTCTTATCTCATCTGTATACTGGAGATATCTGGCACAAGAGACTTACGTGGCCAAAGTGAAAGTTTACTAGTATCTCTCTTTGTAAGCTTCATCGTCCTTGTACATGCATTGTCATGATCTAAGTACTGGTGGATGGTAATGTTCTGTTACTTATCTAATATCTTTATTCTTTTAGGCATGTATAGTTCTACTGGTCATGATTATAAATTATTTTGGATGCTTTGGTTAATTTGCATTTGGAGTTCACATTTGTGGTATGTCTAAAGTATCTTTTTCAGTACTATCACTTTTTCTCAAGCTGGAAGTGAATTTTGAAATCAAACTTACAACTTTGAATCTCTTCATGTAGTGCTTTTTTTCCTCCTTAAGCTATTGCCAAATTAATAGCACCTAGCAAACTGATACTGATGAAAGTGATCATATCAAAAAGAGAAATACATCAAATGCATCTACCTTGGATATTGGGTATACTGTATGTTACTCTTATCAATGTTTGACTTCTCCCTTTCGTCAGGTCCATTGCTTGCAGTTCCTCATATATGAGGTGGTTTCCGGTGGCAACATGCGGAAGCCTGGTGGTATTTTTGGAAATAGTGGTTCTGAAATACCTATCAATGACTTGAAACAGCTGGAGACGTTCTTCTACAAGCTTGGTTTTTTCTTAAATGTATTAGACTACACAGGTATCATCTATACTATGTTATTTATCTTCTTTAAGGCAGACATTCATGATCTTTTTCATTAATGTGCAAGTTAGGTGTAGAATTGTTGGTGATACTGCACTTAGTTAAAGTCATTTGCATGTACAAGAGCATTTGAGTTCTTCTGTATCATCTGTCTGGCCTTCATATGCCACTGCTTTGTGTTTCTCCTCCTGACTCTTCTTAACACTATTTTGAGAATATAACAGTGTGTATTTTGTAATATATCTTCCTTAGCATAATCCAATTCCATGCACTCCCTGCAGCTACCCTAGGAACTTTGACAGATCTTGGTTTCTTATGGTTTAGAGAATTCTATCTGGAGTCTTCGCGTGTTATACAGGTATATAAGTGTGAACTTGCTTGATGATCTTTTTCTTTTGTGTAGTTAGATTCTTATTTGCTAGAACTTTTGGTGTTGGTGGTATAGCTATGGATTTCAACTTCACAAGTAAAGGCTCCTTTCTTAATACAAGTCAGGATCCATTTATTCCTTTCTTGTGAGTTGACATCAGGATGCTCCCTGAATCTTCTCAACATCTCAAAAGTTGTGCCCAAAACAAAAGAAACAAACAAAATTTTACAGAAAAGACTTTGCCTAGTTCTCCTAAGCTGTCATGGGTATTTCAAGAATTTTTATCTTTCTATTTGCAGTTCCCCATTGAATGCTCCCTTCCATGGATTCTGGTGGATCATGTGATTGAATCTCCAATTATTGGCCTTCTGGAGAGTGCCTTGATGTCATTTGACATCTATAATGATGCTGCTCAGCATGCATTAGTGATCCTCAAGCAACGTTTTCTGTATGATGAAATCGAAGCTGAGGTAACAAAATGTCTCATTCACATATTAATATTGTTGATCCAGGGAAACCCTTTTGGTCATCGTCACTCCATCTTCCTAACTTCACATATGTACATGCAATCTCTATATTCAGCATATTCTTATGCTCTGAACAGCATTCTTAATTCCATCTTATGAAACAAGGAACTTTATTATTTTGAATTTCAAGCATTATTGTCACCTTGGAGTATATTCTCATGTCATTCTTAAAATACATTTTGTTTAATAGCTATTTTGCTTTAGAAAATCTGGTTTAGTAGACGCAATAGAAAGCACTATCTTGCCTGTGTGAATTAAATGATTTTACAGATGTTTTCCATATTTTCTCTAGGTGGACAATTGTTTTGATCTATTTGTCTTGAAGTTGTGTGAGACTGTTTTTACTTACTACAAAAGTTGGGCAGCCAGGTACCTCTTTTCTTTATCTTTTGTCTAATTTTTATGAATAAGATGGTCTATAGGATATTGAGGATCTTCTTTTCTGCAGTGAGCTACTTGATCCATCATTTCTCTTTGCCATAGACATTGGTGAAAAGTTTGCTGTTCAGCCAATGAGATTTGTAGCTCTTTTAAAGACGACCAGAGTGAAGGTACATATAAACTTATATTCTATATCTGATAATGAACTTATCTGTTTTACCAGGGTTCATCTCCTGATTTTTTTATGTCCAGTGGTAGTGGGTTCAACTAGTATTTAAGCAACCTCGTTTTATCTGGTCTATGGAATTTTCCAAATTTGCATTTGCTTCCATCCTTCAAAGTTCGTGAAAATATCCCAACTGCTGTGCATTGAGAGATTTGGATATGTTACGTAACAGGCACGGGTCCATACAAGTGACTTGTCTGGAGACAAGAATTTTTTTACAAAACAAAACTAGTGAGGCAAATTAAGGACATGGAAAATATGCTGTTGCTTGAAAAATTTGACTAAATCCTTTCAATAAAAGGTAAAAAAGACAGATATTGTATCTGCAAAGAAAAAAATATGATATTATATCAGTCAAAGGTTTTCCACAACCCACTCATCAATTGAAAAAGGGCAAAAAGGAAAAAGAAAAAAAATGTTCTGCAAACATAGACCAAAATAATCATGGATATTGTTACAATCTTTGTGAATATTTTAGAATCTATGTAAATATAGTAGGTGGCTTAATATGCTTGTATTGTAGTTAAGTATTTGCTATCGTTCTTAGGACATGTAAACCCTTGAGGGAATAATCAAAGCCGATTTCTCTTTTTTCTCTTCTACTTCACATGGTATTAGAGCATTAGTGAGAAACATCCAGAAAAGAAAACTTAGTCAAACTGGTCGTTGTGTTTCTGACTTCCGGCGATTGCCAGGGCTGATTTGTGTAATCTCTTGTTTTGGGAGTGTTGTGCGAAAACAAACACTACCACGAGGTCCGGGAAACTCAGGCGAGCAATCCAATAAAGCCCTTCGGCATCTGACCGTTCACGCAAGATCTCCAGCAATGCGTCTGCTCCCCGCACCACTTGTTTGAAGTCACTCTTCTTTTACTGTGGTCGCCTGCTCATTCTTCCATGACCCATACCTTTTATGACAAGTTCCGACTACCAGATTCAGATCTATAGCAGTTCTGTCAAGTTTACAGTTTGTTTTCTTGCATCTGGGAAGATTTTCTGCAGCTTTCATATAACTTGGAGGTTTCCCATATGCTGTTTCCGACCCCATCCACAAGTTTTTTAACGAAAAAATGTCACCGGAAGTTTTCAGCTAGTGATCTTTCTTCAATTCATTTCCTTCGGGGTTGATATTTTTGGCTCCAAAAATACAAAAATTGGAAATTCTAGTACTCTGATTTTGTGGGAACGCTCATTTAATGAGAAGTTTAAACTATTTAACTTGGCTTCCTTGGTTGAGTTGTGGTGCAAGGGTCAGAGTGCTCAAGGTCACTTCTCAAGAAAGCTAGTGAGGTGATGAAAAGACCCGAGCACAGTGGGAGAAGGTTGAAGCTCAATTATGTAGTGGAGATCAATTGTTCCAAGTTGATGTCCTTGTATCGTCCATTCCAAACATGTTATTCAGTTATATATGGAGCAACCTCAAGTTTGTTGCTTAGGTGGAGTTCAGTAACATGGTGTGTAGACTACGACAATCACTTTATGGTTTGAAGCAGTCTCCTGGAGTATGGTTTGAAAAATTTGGCTTGGTTATTTAGGAACTTGGCATGGTCCAAAGAGAAGTTGACTATTCTACATTCTATCATCACTCTGCTGTAAGTTTGTGCATGTACTTGGCGGTTTACGTCAGTGGCATAGTCATTAGAGGTAATGATGAAGATGGAATTACCAAGTTGAAGCATCACCTTTTAAACGCTTTTAGACTAAGGATCTTTGGTCGATTGAGATGCTTCTTTTGCATTAAGATTACTCTATCCAAATAAAAAACTGTCATTTCATAGTGGAAGTATGCATTTGATATTCTTTAGTAGACATGGATGACAAATCATAGAATTATTGGTACTTTGAAGGTGAGCTTCTTAGTTATCTTGGAAGATACAGGCTAGTAGGAAAATTAGATTATCTTATTCTGACTCGACCGAAGTTTGCCTTCCCGATAGGAAAATTAGATTATCTTATTCCGACTTCCCGATTAGTGTTGTATGTCAGTTCTTGGATTCAGTGAAACCCTAGATCTAGTTCACTGGTGGAAGCCAAAAGCTGATGTTGACCTAGATTTCGACTACGAAACCAAAGCTTTTCAGGAGGCATCTCTCTGTTGCTCACTGTTCATTGCAACCCATCTACTGCCGGCGTTACTACAGCCACCTATAAGACCAAGCCTGGTAAGTCAAGTTTCTCTTCTTTGTGACCTTCAAGATCAAGTTCTATCATCTGTTCAAGAACATCTGGATACTAGCAAAACAAACTCTAGGTTCCTCCGTTCTTCAAATTGACGCACATCAGGTTCTGTCTCTCTCCTAGCTAAGGCATATTCTGATAGGCATCACCAAATTTCAGGTTGTTATTTACTTGTTTATCATGTTATTGAATTGGTTATTTCTTCTTTGACTTGTTTACTGTGAAAATATATTAATTTTTTGAATTGCTTTGTTGTTATTTAACTTGTTTACTGCGAAATTGAATTGAGTTTCTCTTCTTCTACTTGTTTGTTGCGAAAATATATCAATTATTTTGAATTGAGTTGCTGTTATTTAACTTGTTTATCGTGAAACTGAATTGGATTTCTCTTCTTTGACTTGTTTATTGTAGAAATTTATTTTGAGAGAGTTTATTGAATTGCTCACTATTATTGTTTCCGATTTTCAGATTTTTGCATATTGACTATTGTGTGTTGTTCCTACTCTATATTTTACTGTTCTGTAGACTATTGTATCGTTGGGCTGTTGATTTTGAGCGCTTGTATCTTCTTGATCTTCCGTAGTCTATCGAGTTATCTGTTCTCAGTTTATTGCCATTAGGGACTGATGGTGAACTAGGGTCATGTCGTTGGTTGGGGTCGAAGGCGAGGGGTAGTAGTGGTAAGAGGGGGACGGACTTACTTAGATTGAGAGTAGGGTCTTGGAACATTGGGTCACTTACAGGGAAGTCCATAGAGCTAGCGAAGAGTCTTAAGAGGAGATAGACTAATATAGTGTGTGTTCAGGAGAGTCTTAGTGAAAAGATGGTTTGGGCATGTGCAAAGGAGGTGTGTCAAAGCGCTTGTTAAGAGATGGGAGAGGTTGGATTTAGGGGTTACGTAGATGGCTAGAGGTTGACCGAAAAAGTATTTGAGGAGAGTTGATTAGACAGGATATGATGCAGCTTCATATCACCGAGGATTTGACCTTAGATAGAAAGAAATGGAGGTCACATATTAGGGTAAAATGTTAATAGGTAGTAGGGGTAGGATGTCGTCTTGCCTGATGATGTAATTAGTTAATAGGATTAGTTGCATCTTTATATATTGTGTTGGTACTGCCCGTCATTTATTTTGCTATTTTTATTTTTATTTGTAGAATTGTCATTGTTTTTCATTTTAGTCGCTATTCTATATCTATTATTTTACTTCTTTTGGGGCTGTTATATTTGAGCCGAGGGTTCTTCAAAAACAATTTCTCTACCTCTGTGAGGTAGTGGTAAGGTCTGCGTAGACTCTACCCTCCCTAGGCCTCACTTGTGGGATTTCACTGAGTATGTTATTGTTACCGTCATTGTAATGAAATTATTCATATTCTTCGATACATAAAATATATTGCAGGGAAGTGATGACTTTACAAAGGCCTATGTTGGATGGACTCTTCTAAATCCCTACTGCACCAGTGTTGACTTTGTGTGGGTGTGGGTTGTGGGTGTTGATACACAAATATAGATTGGGTAGGATCACCCTCAACAGTCGATCCATTCGATATTGTGTTAGAGTTGGGGAAAGTTTGTGTCTTGCAAAAGCAAGAAACAAAATATGGTTGCTAGATCAAGTGCAACATCAAAATATAGGGTTATGGTAGTGGCTGCATGTGAACTTATATGGATGAGGAAACTACTGAAGGAGTTATAATTTGGAGAGATTAAAGAAATGGAACTTGTGTATAATAATGAGGCTGTATTTCACATTGCATCGAATCCGGTGTTTCATGAGAGGACCAAACACATAGAAATTGATTGTCATTTTGTTAGAGCGAATGGAGACATTGTCACAAAGTTAGTGCAGTCAAATCATCAGCTTGCAACATCGAGTCCCTAGTCGGTCCCAAAACAAGTTACGTGTATAGCAAGCTTGGTACGTATAATTTGTATGCACCAACTTGAGGGTAGTGTTAGAATTCTTGTGAATATTCTAAAATATGTGTAAATATAGCAGGTGACTTGATTTACTTCTATTAGGTATTAAAAAACTTGTTTTTTAAGGACATGTAAAGTAAACATAGTTATTTAAACCCTAATAGCTTTGAGGAAATAATCAATCCGAGTTCTCTCTTACCTTCTCTTCTACTTTACAGATAGTTCCATGTATATACAACAGAAAATGTGGATTATCTTCCTTTTACAATGGATATTCATTATTTCTCTTATCTTTCACTTTGTGTAATCTCTTGTTATTTCTTTTGGGTCAAATCTATCTAAAGGGAGTTCTCCGACATAACCTCCAGAAGATAGAGAGAAAAGAAAGGACATATTGTTATAACACAATTAACATCATGTTTTCCCTTGTGGAAGTGGGGGTGGGGGGGGATGGAAGCGGAAGAAGAGAAGGTCATTTATACATGGCATGCCTCATATCCAGTAAACCTCTGATATGGATACAATGACCTTTTAAAAGCATAGATGTTGCATTAGTCTTCAAAAATTTGAGCATAATACTCAGGATACCATTTATTTTAAAGGAGATGCATCTATTTTGACCAGTTGTTGTTTTTTCACTTAGATACCAGGTCACTTGTTACTCACTCTCCCTTTCTACATCATGCTTATATTTATGTTCTAAATTTAGACTTGTATATGAGAAATCTGGGTTTACGTACATTGTGTGCGTTCCTATGCTATTCATTTATAACTAGAACTTTTATAACATGCAGCTTCTAGGTAGGACCATCAACTTGAGAAGTTTGATTGCTGATAGGATGAACAAAATGTTCAGAGATAATCTTGAGTTTCTGTTTGATCGCTTTGAATCACAGGATTTATGCGCTATTGTGGTAAATACTCCCACATATATTCTCGGGTTAACCCTGACATTTATCAGGAGCTGGAAATGTTGCTGGACATCTTGCAACTCACTCATGAATTACTCTCGAAAGACCTTACAATTGATTCTTTCAATCTTATGTTGAATGAGATGCAGGAGAATGTATCCCTTGTTTCTTATTCTAGTCGACTTGCTTCGCAGGTTTGTCAATGTCTTTCTCAATCCTGTGTGAAATTTTGTATGACAGATGCTCGTAATTTTTCCATCTCTGTTTTATTTTCTGCTCCATCTTACCTTATTTTCGTGATTCTGGTGAACTATGGCTTTAATGACTATATTCTAAGGCCCGCAAGTTTTATCATCACTACACTAGTACAGTAGACCATCCTCGGTTGTCTTCATTTATGCTTGAATAATCAACCTGCATACATGGATTGGTAACTGACTATTTTATATTCTCAGATTTTATTTCCCAATATGTGCTAATTTTTCTTCCTGAATTTTATACATCACCCCTGGATGAATATTTTTCCTGTCCACCCTTCTAATTTAATTAAGAGTCCTGATGAGAAAGTTGCCAATGCCGGAACATCTCATTGATGTAATCAAGATACTTATTGTGCTCTTGATGTACTCTAGATTTGGACAGAAATGCAAAATGACTTCCTGCCAAATTTCATCCTCTGTAATACTACTCAACGTTTTGTCCGATCATCACGAGTGCCCCCTGTTCCTGTCCAGAAGCCTTCGGTTCCTTATGCAAAGTCAAACTTCTACTGTGGAACTCCTGTAAGAAACTATTTCCTTGACATTTTCTTAATTTAATTTTCTATTACATTATTACTCTTTAAATGGTGTGTTCTGCTGTTACCATATTCTGGCTACTTAAGTCTACTAAGTTTCTTCAGTTGCAGCTATTCTCTGATTCTTTTTCCTGTAGCTGTTCGCTGTATTCTCAGTTGTATATTATGAATGTTGCTTTTTGAGCTGAAGAAAATGATAGCTGAATCTTACTAATGCAATTTGAGAAAATGAACTTAAAACTGATCAAATAAGGGTGCAAGTAGAAACACAGAGAGGAAAAAGAAAGAGGCCAACCGTGATAGTTTCAGCGATGTCCTAGGTGTCCCTTCACATGCCTCCGTATAAGTGTGACATTGTGATAATTGAATGTGCTAAACGGAGATGAGTTATCTCTAAATTCACATAGTACGAAGTTGTTTCACAAAACTTATAATCTCTCTAAATCAATTGCACTAACTAGAAACAGAAAATAGCAGCAAATGATCTTAATATAAAAGATATCAACTAGTTGTACTAAGGTTTAGCTTTTGTAGTTACACTTGCATTCAGTTATGTATTTATAAGGAGTCTTAGTCCAGTTCGAGAGTTGTATGCCAATGTAGCGAGAAATGTGACATTTTAAGTACTTCAAGCTTCTGAGAGCCTGTATGCTGCCGCTCTCTGGGTCATTTCTTGTAAGGTAAATGAGTTCATTAATTCTTGCCCAAACTCGCCCATATACAAGTACTATACCAAAGATAGAAAACCTACAAATGGTTTTCTAGGAAAGACACCCAATCCTTTATACAATAAGGAAGGGGAGAAGAGGCTGTTGCGCAAGTTCACAAAATTTGTCTCTACCCGTTCCAAGTCTCTTATTTCTGTCTCCAGATAGCCACATAAGTGTTCGTGAAGCATATGTCAAACAAACATGAACTCCTTTCCTGTGCTTGGCATCTTTCATGGCATGCCAAACACATTAAGTATTTCCCACCATAAAATGAGGCAAACGACAATGTAGAAGGAGATGATTGATATATTCACGGGCTTTCTTGCGCATAAAATGCTACTAACGCTAGGCCTTTTACTTTCTAAGATTTTTGGCCATCAAAATCTCCCCTCTAGCTGCAACCCAAGTCGGAACCCAAAT
>DF358655.1:145238-164729 GCA_000787875.1 Solanum virginianum
GGAATGTTCCAAGTGAAGGACCTATCTTGAAAGAGGGTATAAATTCTCTATCCCAATTTGGGTAGAAAGAAACCCTAGCTTCGAAAGAGTTTTGGCAGCGATTCCGGCACCTGAAGACGAAAAACCCAATGGCATAATCAAGAACTTGGCCCAGTGGTCATTAGAGCCCTATGAGGTGATAGACTCTGTTGGACAGGTGACTACTTCTAACGGGAGGGGTCAGGGTCACGTGGGTGAGGTTTTTTACTAAATTTTAAACCCCATTTGGGTAACTTTGAGGAGCCATCCTCTGGGCCATCTCAGTACTAAAAATTCTAAAATTGTATCGGGCCTAATCCATTACAACAAAATAGTGGTAGATCCCATTACATATCACTAGTGGAATTCACGTCGAGCAAGCCTTCTTTGATTCAGTCCGATAACGTATTTGGGACTTTGCTAATTCACGGCAAAGACCCAGCTAGAGAAAGCAATGGCAACATGCTAGTGGTATCTAGAGAAGGAGGGAGCTCCATTAATAAGGGGAAAGGAGGCGAGAAAGTGGAGGGTCCATTCCAGGAACAATAACGATTTTCAATTATTGATCTGTCAATCAATGGAGATCTCTGGGAAATAGAAGTTGTATCTCCACTACAAGCAGAACAGAGTGAAGCAGTTCTTGAAAAGGAGTCGAAAGCATCTGCTTGGGTTAGACAACATTTGCTAAAACTTAGAAGATGTTCGGAATCAATTTTTTGATTTGCACTGGGTGTCTGAGTCTCTTTGAGCCCTGACTAATCCCGGGGGTGCGCAGGCCCTCAGCAAGGAGTTTCCCGCAAGTGCACCACGGTTAATTCAGGTTTTACCCAGTCCAATGGCCCTCAGAAATTGTTTGCACCCAGTGGGTTTCGAACTTGAGACCTTGAAAGGGAGCAAACCCCAAGGCTCAAGTCAATTGCCACCAGGTTAATTCGGAATCAATTTTAAAGGTCATGAGAAGGAAACTCTTGAACTACTTTATGCAAATCGATGGGAGTAGGCAAGCAAGAAGAATGGAACCTATTACAGATATCAAGAAAATCAGAAGCAAAAGGCATGCTAGAGCTGAAAAATCTTGATCACCTTTGATGTAAAATTCAAAAGTGATGGAGGCAGATCAAAGGGGAAGGGGAAGATCCAGAATGACTAATGAAGCTTAAACTAGTTTCATGAAACGTGAGGGGACTGAATGATCAGGGGAAGAAAGGAATCATCAAGAGCCAACTTCTAGATTAGAAAGGAGATATAGTACGCTTGCAAGAAACAAAATTAGAAGGAAACTGTCAGGATCACTTTAAACAAATTGGGGAAGGAAGATGGACAAGGTTTGCTTGTCTAGAAGCCAGTAGGTACCAGAGGAGGAATAATCATGACGTGGGATTGTAGTGTTTGGAAGGGGGATGTTTTACAAATAGGAGCCTACTCCCTAACCTGCAAAATTGAGGCTGTTTTGCAGGAGTTTTCTTGACATATCACTAGTGTACACACCTAATTGAAAGATAGAAAAGAGGCTAGTTTGGGATGAGCTGGGGGCTGTGGGAGGATTGATAGAAGGCCCGTGGGCAATCTGTGGAGATTTCAATGTTTGCAGATTTCAATTCGGAAAAAGGAACTGCAACAGAAGGACTGTAGCAATGGTGGAGTTCTCCAATTTCATAGAGGATATGGAGTTGGTAGACACACAGTTGGAATATGGCTCATTCACATGGTTTAAGGTGATAATCAAGAGGCTGCTTCAAGGATAGACAGATTCCTTATCTCTTCTGAATGGGACAAAAGTTTTAGTAACATAAAGCAAGTGCCTTTGCGAAGGCTGGTGTCTGATCATGTGCCTATTACACTTCAGTGTGGTTGCTGGGAGATCCCAAAATCTATCTTCAAATTCCAGAATTGGTGGTTGACAAAAGAAGGTTTTGTGGACAAAGTTAGTTTCAGGTGGAATTCATTTGAGTTCTCGGGAGTCCTGATTGCATCTTAACTTCCAAACTTAAATCCCTCAAAGGAAAGCTCAAAGACTGGAGTAGGTGTGATCACGGGATCGGAAACTTCAAAAGTCAAGGCTGCTTAATCAAATGGCAGATCTGGACTCAATTCTAGATTCTAGGATCCTCACAGAAGAGGAAGTTGCCAAAAAAGCGAAGTTATACTTGGAACTGGAAGAAGTCCTAAAAGATGAGGAGAGTGTATGGAGACAGAAATCAAGGGCACTATGGCTCGGGGAGGGGGAGGGGGCATACACGTCTTTTATCAATTAGCAAATGCCCGTAAGAGATACAACCACATTGACAAACTAGAGGTGCAAAGGGGAGATGATTGTGAACCAGCAAGAATAAAAGAAGAGATAGTCAAATTCTATAGCAAGCTCTGTACAGAAGAGGTAGAATGGAGGCCTAAAGGTAAGAGATAGTCAAATTCTATAGCAAGCTCTGTACAGAAGAGGTAGAATGGAGGCCTAAAGGTAACATTAGCAATTGCCCCAGAATCACAGAAGTTGAAAAAGAAGTCTTGCAGGGAGAATTTGAAGAACAGGAAGTTTATAATTGTCTTAAGATGTGCGCAGCAAATAAAGCCCTAGGCCCAGATGGTTTTACTATGGGATTTTACATCAAGTGTTGGGAGGTCCTGAAGCATGATATCATGTGAGCTTTCCACAACTTGCATTCCAAGGAGATTTTTGAAAAAAGTTTCAGTGCTACCCATATAGCCTTTATACTTAAGAAGAAAGGGCAAAAGAGCCGAAAAATTTCAAGACCAATTAGTCTGGTAGGGATTTTTTACAAGTTGGTCTCCAAAATCTTGACGGAAAGGTTGAAAAGGGTAAATTGGTTTTTCTAGTACTAGGTTTTAATACAAAGTTACCTTAATAAAAAACCTAAACATTTTTGGAACTCAACCTCCTAATCATGTAAATTCCTCCTGAGAACACCTCAACTTCTTTTATCCTCCGGATTTGTTGAGCTGTCAACTCCTTTTGGTATGATACTACATAAATGTTGGGGAAATCATCTTCCGGAGTGTTGCCCCCTGAAATTAACTCTGCTCCCATCTCCTATTTTCTTAAAGTTTGTGACCATTTGCATGTAGTTTTTCCATAGACATTGTATCTTTTATGAATATTAGTCTATGAAAAGATCTAGTGGTGTTATCTACTTCATTCAACCACCTTACCCTTTAACTTTTTTTTTACTATAAGTTTATTCTCATATGGGCTGTGCAAATAACTTTTGGGTCATACCCAAGAGAGAGCTTCAAGTATCTTAGGTCCATATCTAAGGAGATGGGGTGATAGACGATGAAGTTGCACACCATTTGGAGCTAGCTGGGTGAAATGGAGGCCTAATAAGAATGTGTTGTCAATGATTAAAGGTAAGTTCTATAGAGGTGGTTAGACCTGCACTATTGTATGAGACAGAGTGTTGGCCAGTCAAGAATCTCCACGTTAGAAGAGATGATAGAGACGAGGATGCTCAGATGGATGTGAACATACCTGGAGAAATATGATTAAGAGACAAGTATACATGACAAGGTGGGAGTGGTCTTCGTGGAGGACAAGATGAGGGAAACAAAATTGAGATAGTTTGGAATGTGGAGGAAGTATAAGGATATGCGCTAGCGAGGTGGTGTGAGAGGTTGGCAGTAACAGGAGTTGGGAGAGGTAGAGGTAGGCTGAAGAAGAACCGGGGGAGGTGATTAGACAGGACATGACACAACTTCAACTTATTGAGGACATAACTTAGATAGGAAGGTATGGAGGTCGAGGATTAGGGTAGAAGCTTAGTAAGTTGTCTAGTGTTGTCATACTTCTAGTAGTATAATTTAGGTATAGCTTAGATTCTACTATTGTTTTGTACATTGGTATTTTGTTGTTACATTTATTCTATAGATTGCTATTTCATTGGTCTTTTTTTCACCTTACTTTTTTGCATTGCTTACATTTCTTTTGACCCGAGGATCTATCGGAAACAATCTTTCTACCCCGCTTAAGGTAGAGGTAGGTTTGTATATATCCTACCCTTCCCAGACCCCACTCGTAGGGTTACACTGGGTATGTTGTTGTATAATTATATTTTCAGTGTATCTTGAATAGACTGGATACAATTAATTCCCATGATATTTAGATTATTTGGACAAAAGTTTTAGTAACATAAAGCAAGTGCCTTTGCGAAGGCTGGTGTCTGATCATGTGCCTATTACACTTCAGTGTGGTTGCTGGGAGATCCCAAAATGAATTCTGCTTACCAGAGCTTTGCTCGATTGTACTGTGGGTTTTTTGGTGTGCCTCACATGTTTTCTCTAGTCAAGCTCTTGGGATCTAGGTCACTTCCTTGGCTTATCCGAGCCCTTTTGGATAATATATCAAACAAGGTGAACAGATTTTTGACAATTTCTAGTCTCTTCTGATGCTGTCCTGCAATATTATTTCAGTATTCATGTCACTGTACCATAACCACTGATTTATCATGATTTTTTTCCTTTATTTAATAATCCTCCTGCTGACTTTGAGATCATATAAATGTCAATATTAGTAGATTCGTCTGTCTGCAATTTGTGGCATATCATCGTTACAAACCTCTGTTTCAAATTCTAAAGCATTCCAATTCTCGTCCAGATTACTACCATTGAACCAATGATTACTGGACTGCAAGAAGCTTTGCCAAAGTCTATAGGATTACTTCCATTTGATGGTGGTATATCAGGTTAGTTTGTTACATTATATAGCGAAGTGTGATATCCAAAGGGATCTGTTTTACATCAAGTAATATGCTATATGAACAAAGGATCAAAAGACATGTATACAAGAAGTGTACACAAAAGCAGAAAACCTTATTAAGTGATATGGTTTTTCTACGAGCAACACCCTGATCTTCTATACCTATGGAACCTCATGGGCGCCCCAAAAGGAAATAAGGCATAAGAGGCTATTCCTCAAGTGTACAAAATCCTTCTCTATTCTATCGAAACTCTCCTATTTCTCTCTCCATATGGTCCTCACAAGTGTTAGGGAATAACATCCCACACCTTGCATTTCTTCAGTCCAGGTGCCTTCTCTCTGTGCAAGACTGTTTGTGTACTATCCTGGAGTTTTGGGTTAACCCATAATCATTGTCCTTCGAACTCGATTATCGGATGAATGAATTGAATATTGGGGGAAGTATTAAAAAACTTAATAGAAATTCTATCTTTTAGAGAATCATGTTGTGTGGAATTTTCCACTTTTTTTGTAAGCATCATATATGTGAGACATTTTCAATCACATCAATAAATAATTAAATTTATCCCAAAAAATATGATATCATTTTGTAATTTCTGCTTTCCCCCTTGTTAAGTGGTTATTTTTATTCGAGATCTAAAGGTAATGTGATTGTTTTTTTGGATGCTTAGGCTGCATGAGGCTTGCCAAGGAGCATCTTAGCTGCTGGCATTCAAAGTCTGAACTCAAAGCTGAAGTCCTTTGTGGAATCAAGGAGATTGGTAGCGCATTGTACTGGATGGGACTTCTTGATATTGTATTGGTAATCTTTCTGAGTTTCTCACATTAAACATCACATGGCAAAATGACAGATTACAGTATTGATTGGTGGAAGTACCGACTGCACATGTTAATCTGACACAGTTCAAACAAATATATTAGTAATACCTTGTCTCTCAACAAATGTGTTGCTCTTTTCTCTCACATACTCCAGCATTGTCCTCTTAGCCCCCTAAAGATCCCATGCACCCCTTTTCCTAATGTTGTGGTCATCACCAACCAATTGTCAATTTACCTTCTCTTACAATAATGCCATTCCCTTTCCCCCTCCCCTTACAGCATCATAATCCCAAAGGTTCAACAACGTCTTTTGAATTTCTTTTCTTTTTCTCATTAAATCATTTTCTAATTCCTAAAGTTCTTTTCTTCCCTTCTATTTGTATGTTATCATTGATTTAAACCTTAGTCTTTCATTTGTAATATATATGGATAAGGAATGATCTTGTAGAATAGAAACTGGAATAAGAATAGTATATACAATCCCACTTAGAATAGGAATAGGAATACAAATAGTATATAGAATGCTACTTGTAAAAGGATTGTAATGTGGTGTGCTAGTTGGAAAAGAAGTCTAATGTAGTGTCTATAAATAGGTTCTCAATATAATAATTTATATACACAATTCAATAATATTTTTCTCTATTATTTCTCATCTGGTATCAGAGCTTTTACGATCCTGAGCTTCCGCTGCCAGCGGGCGGCTATTGCCCATATATGCCGCCTATGTGGCCAATTGTTATGTTAACTAAAGAAGGGCTAACAATATATGCATGCATAAAGTACATAGTAAGAGGAAGAAAACTCAACGCGGCTTTTTGACTGTTTTGTCTCAACCTTGTATCTGTCGGTGTTTGCGTAGCACCATGCATCTTTGAGTGACTACTTTCTCATATCTAATTTGTGTAGCCCTGTGCCATCTTTCTAGTAACTACTTTCTCATATTTGATTTGTTTAATATCGTGTCATCCGTTTGGTAACTATTTTCTCATATCCAATTTGAATAAAACCAAATATCTTTCCAGACTACTTTCTCATAACTAATTTGCATTGTTTCGTGCGTCATTCCGATGACTCCTCAGATGTGACTTCAATTTTCGTCAATGTTGTGCAAAATCCATCACCACCTCAAGGTCCAGCAACCTCTGGCAATCAAAGCCCGGCCAGCATCACTGATTGCAGATCCCTCACGGGTGGCTCTAGGGTTCCAATGATCGCATCGGTGTGTGAGCCTATCTGGCTAGTTTTTCAGTGACTTTCTTGTTCGATATCAACTAGTCTCTTGATTTCGAGATGATCCATTTATTTTATACCAAATTTCGAGCAATTTTCAGCGACCGTTGCATTGTTTCCGGGAGATTTTAGTTTTCCAAAAGTGTTTTCTCTCTGTCTTTTGCCGTCCCAAAAAGGGTATACCAAGATATTTGGGTTGGATTACTGTGATACTTTCTCTCCCATGGCTAAAATAGCATCTATCAGCTTTTTCTATCTATGATTGTTGTTCGTTGTTGTCCATTTAATGATTTGGACATTAAAAATGTTTTTCTCCACAATGATCTCGAGGAAGAAGTGTATATAGAGCAACTACTTGATTTTGTTGCTCAGTGGGAGTCTAGCCATGTATGTCAATTGTGCAGGTCACTCTATGGTCTGCAATAGTTTTTGATTTGGGAAGTTCAACACAATAATTGTCGAGTTAGGCATGACTATAGTGGAGCTGATCATTTTGTGTTTTATCGACATTCTACATCAAATCTAGTGTTCCATGAGAGGATTAACCACATTGAGATTGACCATCATCATTTTGTCAGAGAACAGATATTCTCGGGAGATATTATTACAAAATTCGTGAAGTCGAGTGATCAACTTGCAGATATCTTCACCAAGTTCCTCACTGGTCCTCGTATAAATTACATGTATAACAAGCAAGTATATATGACTTGTCGCACCTGCTTGAGGGAGAGTGTTAAAATTGGAATAGGAATAACAATAGTATATACAATTCCACTTAGAATAAAAATAGTATGTAGAATCTTACTTGGAAAATGATTGTAATGTAGTGTCTTAGTTGAAAAAAGAGTCTAATATAGTGTTTATAAATAGGGTTTCAATTTAATAATGTAGATAAACTAGTCAATAATACTCTTTCCCAATATTTCTCACAAATCTAAACAATAATTGTATTAAAAGAGGAAAAATTTTGATGAATATCAGGACAAAAGTTGTCTATCTTCAAAATATATATGAAAGCTTCTTTTCATTTTAGAATGGTAAATGTATGGTCAATACAGCACCGAGAAAGTGCTGACATTGCTCTCTCCAAACAATCCACCATGTGCACTTTATTGGTGTACCACTATTTCTTTTGCCTGTTGTCTCTCCCTCTGATATTCCAGCACTTCAGTAGATTACCAGTGTCTCTTTGCATGATGAATTTAGTCCCAATATGTTGAGGAATAGCTCCATGTTTGATCAGTGGACTGATGCAGAAAAGGCGAGTCGCACTCTCAGGTTTATTCCCACATAAGAAGCACTTATAGCACAATTGAGTTTCTCTTCTTTGAAATTTAATCTTTATTTGTAGATATATGGATAAAGAATGATAGCTAACAGAAAATTGTATTAAAAATGAAAAATTTGATGAATGTCAGGACAAATGTTCTTTATCTTAACAAAAAAGCTTACTTTTTTTTTAAGAAATAGTAAAGTGTTTTAATGATATAGCACCAAGAAAGTGCTGCCAAAAGTATTTATCACCAAAAGTATATTCCTAATGACTTAATAAGTCTTTCAATTCAATTAATGCGTTAGCATCACTTAAAAAGTACTGTTTATACCAATATAAAAACAGACAGTTCATTTTGATCTTCTGAATGGAGTTTCCTCTTTCTTCAAAGCATGTAGCATTTCCCTCCCTCCAAACAATCCCCCACATGCATGCTAAAATGGTGTACCACCATTTATTTTGCCTGTTGTCTCTCCCTCTGATATTCCCGCACTTCGGTAGGTCTCCAGTCCCTCTAGCATGACGCATTTGCTCCCTCCATTTCGTGTGCTGTGATGATGTTAAAAAAAAGGTGATTTACACTTTCTGGTTCATCTCCACACTGGAAGTTGGATCTCTCTTCTTTGTAAACTCTCCTGGGTTAAGCAAATGGCCATCAGTCATGAAAAGCACCAGTTTGTAGGGAGCACTTGTTTTCCAGACTTGTTCCAAGGGCAATCATTTGCCCTGGTGGTCACTAGAATTCATAGAAACATAAGATGAATTTACCGTGAAAACACCTTTACTGTGAGCTGTCCGAAAAAATCGTTCCTGACCTTGTACCAGGCCTTGAAAAGCTTCCAGGACCAGTAAAAACTCAGCAAATCTCTCCAACTCCCAGTAATTAAGTGCTGACGGAAGTTAAAATTCCAATCCTCATTCATTCTAACAGATGCCAAATTGGACTCGGGCAACAAACTAAGGGTGTGTTTGGTATGACTGAACATGTTTTCCACGGAAAATGTTTCCTACAAAATAAATGAGTGTTTTTTACTTATTTTTTGGTGTTTGGTAAGTAATCAGAAAATATTATCACAAGAGCATTTATATATCATGCAAGAAAACATGAGGGAGGAGGTGGTGTGGGTGGGAGCAGTGGGTGAGGGGTGGGGTTTGATGGGGTCTTCAAGAGGTGGGAGGGGACAACCAGTGTAAAATGTCACTTATGGAACTCATTTTCCTTGCTCTCATGAAGAAAGTCTTTTTCCTGATTTTTAAATGGCCTGTATTCCTAGAGAAAATGTGTAACAAAATATTTTGACCAACCAAACGTTTGAAATTTGGTAAGTTTCCTCCATATCAAACACCCCAAGTGTATAAAGATCTGGAAATTACTCTATGGAAACAACATGCCCTATCCAATTATTATTCCCAAAAAACTTTCTTCCATCTCCTACTTTAAACCCAATGTTGCACCCAAACGTGTTCCATAACTCTCTAATGTTTCTCCATACACCCACCCGTATGTGATAGTCACTGTCTTAGTAGTACAAAACTCCTCGGATCTATATTTCTCACTGACTTCTTTCCATAAAGTTTGCTCCTCTGAAGTGAATTTCCATAATACTCTAATGTTTGTAATCCTGTTGCTCACCTGGATAAGAAATTATTACTTGTCGCAGAGCTTGTGCTTGCGATCTCCTGAAGGCAGAAGTTTCTTCAATATTTGATCTCGTCCTATGTGTCCTAAAGGAGGTTTCCTGCAAAAAGCAAATGGAATGCCTAAATATCTGTTGCCCATGATTGCCCTTTTTCATTTTCTTTGACGTCATGTCCTCCATTTATTTTCTTCTGTGTAATGAAGTATATTGATCTTGGACCATTGAATTACGATGATCTTAAGGTTCCTTTTCAGTTATCAATTATTTTGCATGAACACTAATTGTATTTATTGTTGTGACGGTGACAATATGCCACAAAGAGGAATTTTTAATATCTATTGTATTATGCATTTAACAGAGAGAAGTTGATACCCGCCATTTTATGCAAACTGCTCCTTGGTTGGGCTTGATTCCTGGTGCTGACGGGCAAATATTGCACTCTCAAGAAGGGGGGGATAGCCCTATGGTTACTCTGTTTAAATCTGCAACTTCTGCAACCGTGTCCAACCCTAACTGCACAAATCCAGCATCATTTCACACTATATCGAGACAAGCAGAAGCTGCTGGTAGGTACCCGTTCAATATCCAGCCTTTTTGATCAACTCGTCAATATGATTTCAGACATGTTAAAACACTTGTTATGACTTCTTAAGTCTGATAGAAAGCTTTCATGGTCCAAGTCTCTCTGGCACGTTTCTCATTGGACTATGTCACTATGGTGCATAGTACCATGATGCTTACTGTGTCCTATCCTCTTGAAGAAGAGGAATTTAATTTAATGCACAGGAAAGCTCTAGTATATAAACGTTCGAGAATCAACAACAACAACAATGACACTCAGTCCCAAACAAGTTGGGGTCATCTATATGAATACTAACCGACCATATTTCTCTATTTTAATATTACGTCCGAGAATATTTGCAGCTTTTTAAAAGGCTTATTAGATATTTGGAAGCCAAAAGACAAGGGAAACTTGCTTATTAGATATGAACCCGGAAAGATACTGCAAACAGGCCATACCCTGTCTTTATTAGTATTTTGGTATCATTTCCATTGCCATGTTTCACTAATTAAGCCATTTGCTTTTAAGATTAAAGGAAAAAACTGGATTGGATCTTGTGGCGAATAAGTGTCTCTAAAATATTAAATTCATATTGTCCAGTTGCAAACTCTATAATGGTAAGATATACTCCCTTGTGTTGTATCTTTGTCACTTTCAATTTTTTTTTTTTTTACAGAATTTAATTAGTGCAAAAATTTGATGCATTCAAGCTTCACAAGGAGCAGAGGATTACAAAAGTTTTACAGTACAACTGTTTGACTTGTTATTTGAACTATAAAGTTCAATATAGTAAAGGGGCCAACGGTCTGACAGCTGATGCTTTGTCAAATAAATTTGAATTACAGTGGTAATGCACTAAAATCACTGCTATACAACCTGATTAGGTGAATGCGGTAATTGATAATTATGACAGAGATAAGGAAGGTGGAATAATACTCTTTCAATGCTATCGTAGTACCATGATGAAATATGGATAGGGAGTAAGGATGAACTAAGGATGCTTAGATGTGGCAGCTAGTTAACACGGTCGATTCTTCATCTCTTAGGGGTCACTCTACATCCAAGCAATGTAACAGAGTTTTAGGATAATTTTCTTGGTATCACCAGGTTAGGATGAAAAACATAGTGAGGAAATAGTCTGGCATGTCAGCAACGCTAGACAAAGACAGAGAATGCGCCATATCCCGACTTTGTCCAGCCTGTGTCACTAACGGGATTTGGCAACATGTAACTATGGATTTTCAAGAAGACTGCAGATGGAAATGATGTTGTGATGGAGACCAGTAACTGTGTTGAAGTGCGTAACCATCTCATCTAGAAGCTTATGTTGTTAGAGAGATCATACTTTGATGTGCTTAATTTTGTCTTTTAACATGACCCCTCACGTGCGAGCCTGATTCTTTTTTCCTGGCCCAAACACATCGAAATTTTTTTGATAATGGTGGTGGTGAGACTCGAACCTGGAACCGTTGTCTTCTTTGATACCATGTCCGAAATGAGAAATACATGGGAGGAAGAGTAGGAAATGTATTGATCGATCATTTACCTTTAGCTATTGAGTATTTAAATAATAATACACCTCCTAAACTAGGAAACAAATCAAAGTTGCATAATTACAAAGAAATAATGTCTCCTTATTGGTTCTAATTAAATACAAACTAGAATTTCATGATTCTATCATATTTACACCACATCTACATGATTCTACTGTATATGCGCTATATGCTTAACACTGCCCTTTTAGCTGGTGCATACCTGCCCCTTTTAGCTGGTGCATACAAGTCATATGTATCAAGCTTCTTATAAATGCAACTAAGGGGGACCAATAAGGTGAAAATATCCACAAGTTGATCATTTGATTTCAAGTTTTGTGAGAGTATCTTTAAAATATTTTCTTTGATGAAGTTAGTCTTTCTGCGGTTAGTTCTTATGAGACACTGAATTTGATGCCATATGCAAGCAGCTTAATCATCCATACATGTTCCATCTAATTGTTTTCTCTTAACTCCAATTCTTTGGCCAACTATTTGAGACAAACTAGTTCACAAGTTGCCACAACTATTGGTTGATATTTTTCTTCTATACTAGATTGTGCAACCACATTTTGTTTCTTTCTCTTCCTATATATCAAATTACCTCCAATCAGAACACAAGATCCAAATGTAGAATGTCAATCTTAGTGTGATATGACCCAATTTGGTATTCAACAGTTCTTTCCTTGGAGCTACTTTAATATGTCGAAGAATACGGACAAGTGCATTCCAATGACACTTACATGGGGAGAGTCCATAAATTGACTTACAACACTCACGCAAATGCTATGTCAAGTTACAATGAGGTAGTTCTAAGTTATCAATAGCCTACACCTTCCTAGATCATTAGGCACCCCCCTGACCTAGTAGAATTTAGTATTTGGTCCTTGGGTGTCTGTTTCCTGGGAACCCTCATCACAAAACCCATACGCAGAAAGGACTAGATATGACCAAAAATAAAAGAAAGAACATGACAATATGAAATATGATATAATTAACACATAAACAACAAATTAATGACAAATCATGCTAGAAAAAAAAAAACACTACTACTCAACCCTATTAGGCCCCCTGACTAGGAAACCACCTAATCAGGGGGCCTAATAGGGTTCCTTGGTGTCTATGGTCTTAAAATCTGTCATTGTTGCTCCTGTGATAATGTCAAGTTTGTACTCATGCTGTGAAATAATTATACCTGATTTTGGACTGAGCAATCTCTATACCAAGATCCTTAGTTTGGAAATGCTGAAAAACATGCATCAATTTTGAGATACCATCTTAATCATTATTAGTGATGAGCATATCATCAACATAAACCACCAAGTAATTCCAGAGGTGAAACAGAATGTTGATAGAACCAAGGGCGGACCCATGTTGGAGCAAGAGGGTTAACTGAACCAGCTTCAGTGAATTTTTTTCTATTTATATGTAAATTATAACTAAAGTGAAATGAATCCACTTTGACACTATTACTGCACTCAGCTCAGTGGTCTAGCAGGTTTGTTTTATCCACATGAACTTGGGTTTAAACCCACTTTGCCTGGGCACTTATAGTATCCTTTCAATACTTTGCAATGCTTGTGTACCTTGGATATATGGATCAATACAAGCACAAGGCATTACCACAAGTCCACACTATTATCATTTTCTCTATTTTAGTTAACTAGTTTCGTTATTTATCATATTAATGATATTATTATAATTATTAGCTTAGATTTCTTTTACATTTATTATTAGTGTCAAGTTGAGTATGTTTAATTGTTATTGAAAATTTTATGTTATATTATTTATTAGCTATAGATATTTTACTTTAGAAGTTACTTTTATGTGCAAACATTTGTATGTACTATTTATTTTATTTATTAATACTTATATACGTTATAAGTGGTATGTTTTTCTATTTTTTAATACCTAATTGTGAAGTTACTTCTACGTGTTATATTTTGCTTCACTAAATTAAAATTAGGTGCTTATTTTAATTTTTATTTTGTTTGTGATGTTTCAACATTAGTAGATTATTACTGTTGTTGTTGGTTGTGGTGGTGATGGTGGCGACGGTGGTGGGGTGTGTGTGTGTATATATATATATTATCTTTTTATAGGACAAAAACACCTATCAAAATGATATTTTTCTGAGAACACTATTTGAAAAAGAGGGGGGGGGGGAAGCAATATACAACATTTGGGGGGAAAAGCAATATACAACATTTACTTTATTGTACATTATAAATGTACTAAACAACAACAACATACATAGTGGAATCCCACAAGTGGAGTCTGGGGAGGGTAAAAATGTACGCAGACCTTACCACTACCTCATAGAGATAGAGAGGTTGTTTCTGGGAAACTCTCGTCTAAAAACTCAAGCCCCATAAGCAGAATAAACTAGATATGGAAGAAAGGGACATTACAAATGTACTATTTATTTTATTTGTTACATCCTCTGTCCCATCTTATGTGGGGCTGTGTGACTTGGTACGATATTTAAGAAAAAAGGAGACTTTTGAAACTTGAGGTCTAAAATCATCCATAGATATTTGTATGGATTAAAAAAATATTTTAAAATAAATTGTTTATAATTCTATTAAGGTGACAATTCTTTTTGGGACGGACAAAAAATGAAAGTGTGCCACATAAAATAGGATGGAAGGAGTAATATTTTTATATGTTATAAGTTGTATGTTTTTCTATTTTTTAGTACGTTATTGTCCATGGAAATTTTTATATTTGACTATTATATTAATGATACTATATTGTCAAATTGACTCTGCTTGAATAAAATTCTGGGTCCACAACTGGAGAGAACACTAAGGGTTCGTTTGGTTGTTGGTTTTTTAGTTATACATATATTAGTATTATAGGTATTAGTCATGCAGGTATTAGTAATATAGGGATTAATTGTGTTTGGTAAAGTTATTCATGTATTAGTTATTACTACAACTATCCATATGGTTATTCACATGGGCTTTGGAATTTGACGGGTCAAGTTGCGCTGAGCATCATTTGATTGGCCTTAAAACAACTAGCGCAACCCATCACTATGTGGACTGCCGACCAATCCATTTTTCTAAAATATATATTTTATCATTTTTAAAATTTAATTCTAATTTAAAAAACATTACTCCCTCCATTTCAAAAAGAAGGGCCTACTTTCCTATTTGGTCTATTTAAAAAAGAATGACCCATTTCCTTTTTTGGTAGAACTTTAATTTTAACTTTCCATGTGACATGTTTAAAACCATAAGATTAAAGTACATTTTGGAACATTTGATATAACTTGAATTTAGGACCACATGATTGAAAAGTCTTCTTTATTCTCTTAAACTCCATGCCAAGTCAAACTATGTCATTCTTTTTTAAGCGGAGCGAGTAATATAAATATTTACAAGATAATATTAAATGGTGTTACTACTTGCTAACAAAGTCTCATTCACAGGCAAAATTATCCTAATAATACTTACTCGTATGAAGTTTGGTTTCAAGTAAAGGTTTGGTCCTGCACAATTGTACAAGAAAATGATCTTGTTGGACAAAATTTTTGCGAAACAGAATTACTTTTGACATGATATCGCTTGAAAATTTTGGATTTTGTGTTTTTGTTATTTACATCTTTTATAAACATAAGCTTGTATTTAAATTTTGTTACTTGAGTTTTAGACTTTATAATATCAGTATATCAAATCACGGGTTTTGTTGGGTCGGGCCAACAAGCCTAGCCTATATTTTCTAGACTTATCTCATCTTCTACTCTGCATAATATAATACGTAATTTCCTCCTAACTTATACATGTATAGTTATGCGAAAAAGAAAAGCATGAGCCAAACATTGTATTAGCAATGGAATGTTTTATGTGGAAAATGGAAAACATCAACCTCACTTATGCTAAATTCTTTGAGGGGGATTGTTTTTAACATTTTTGTAACCAAAGAATCTATAAAATTGTGCTAGTTTTAATATATGAGTAAGTCATCTCTAATCAACAACCAAGCCACCCGAGTAATAAGGGGAGTGTTGATTGTGTTAATTGACTAGCATGATTCTAGCAGAACTTTATTTTCTAGCATAATTATAGTAGAATAGATA
This sequence comes from Solanum virginianum, assembly GCA_000787875.1. NCBI lineage: Eukaryota > Viridiplantae > Streptophyta > Magnoliopsida > Solanales > Solanaceae > Solanum > Solanum virginianum. The sequence goes on from DF358655.1 coordinate 161,108, forward strand.
TTGTCTTTTAGTTATAGGATTTATTGTATAACTACCCTTCTCATGGAACATAAAAATATAAAGAAACCTTATCTTCTCAAATTCTTCAGCCTTAATTGTTGTGTCATTTAAAGAAATTCCCCTTTCCATTTTGTTTCAGATTTGTTGTACAAAGCCAACATTAACACTGGAAGTGTATTGGAATATGCTCTTGCTTTTACAAGTGCTGCATTAGATAAATACTGCAGTAAATGGAGTGCAGCCCCGAAGACAGGATTTATTGATATTACTACTTCGAAGGACTTCTACCGGATTTTCAGTGGACTTCAAATTGTAAGATACAATAGTTCATTTAGTTTGTAAAATTTCATTGACCTTTTGATTGCCCATTTTAATTGGTTTCAAACACTAATGATGTCTTCAGTACAGCTAAATGTTGTGCACATGTCATGTTACTCTCTGGTTACAAATATACGTGATTAATACATTAGGAAGAACTATCAGTTAGACTGTCATGGTATATGTAGAATCCCTGCTTATTACTACTTATGACCTGTACCTTTTTCTGATTGAGAAAAGAATAGCTCTGTCCCTTTAGTTTGACCTTTTCCCTACTTTCGTCTATTAGAGAGTCAAGTGTTTAGTATTAGAGTAGTGTGTTAGAAGAATTGTGTTCTTATTTTATATAACCTTGGTTAGTAATCTGATAGTAGTGGAAATATCATTGGTGTCAACTGTTGATCTGATTTTGTTCTCAACCATAGGAATACCTGGAGGAATCTGTTCAGCTACAATCCAACACTTACGAAATGTTGGGTGATGCAGTTGCCTGGGGTGGATGTACAATAATCTACCTGCTTGGCCAACAATTGCATTTTGAATTGTTTGATTTTTCCCATCAAGTCCTCAATGTTGCTGAGGTGGAGTCTGTAGCAATATCGCCAACCCAAAAGAATCCTAATTTCCTCCAGGTATGATTTGCAAATTAACCAAATACATAATGTTTTGAATTGTTTTGAACATGTGGAACTGCATCTGTAAGAATTAAAACTGTACTGCATGTTCTCCTCTTCACGATGGCTTATGTTTATATATGTATACATGTATGTATGTATGTGATTAATAGCTGATTAGTATAGGTACACCAACTTCTTATTTCATACAGCCATCTCTCCTACATAATGATTATGATCCCAACATCAAGTTAACAGCGAAGGTGTAGCAGGAGCACATATTGTGATTTCTGACTTATGCTGTTTGGCAGCTGTCTGGCATTGGAAACTGGGACTTCGGCTTTTAGGTGATATGCTGAAAGACATTTGAATGGGTTTTCTGCATTATTCTTTTGTCATGATCCATTTTGCTAGAGCCGTGATGACACCTAACCCCTGTTAGGTGAACCCATTATCATGCAAAGTTGTCATGACCAGAAATTGGGTGTGATGACACTTGCCTTTAACCCACCAAGACAAGTCAGGCTAAACAGGATATAACTAAAAATGCGAAAGATAAAATGGAAGTAATAGTCTAAATATATAAGGATAAGCAGTAAAGGAAAGGATGTCAGCAATTTAAAAAACAATCCAAGATTGGTGTCACATGTACAAGTCTCTACTACTATTGAATTCGAAACGAAATTTATACTAGTTTCAATGTTTTTTATTCTCAAATAGAACAAAAACAATATGTAAATAGAAGTCTGAAGGGTTTGCTGAAAAGGACTAGCTGCAACCTCTAAAATTGTCTTAAAGCTTGGTCCAGAAATGAGAAAGGAACGTCAATCAGAACTAGGCTCACAACCACCTATACACAAGTGTAGAAGCAAGGGTGAGTACCAACTTACATGGTACCCAACAAGAAGGATTAAACACAAATAGAGAATAAAGAACAAATGTACTCCTTCCACCCCAATAGAACCTCCAAAACTACAACCCACACTCAAGAAATCCAGCATACACAATATACAGATCCACAATATAAGTATACGATGTAACGCCAGATAGTTTTCAACAAATTATAAGTACAGAGCAATGACTGAAATGAAATGGGATGTAATGAAGTGCAAATGATACAATGCAGTGTCAAGTAATCATGATATATGTCTGACCTACTATGCACATCCGCTAATATAATTAGACCGAAATCTATGGGGCCACACATGGACCATATATCAATCATTATCGCCGGAAGAGACCTCGGCCATTATCATACTCGCTAAAAGAGACCTCGGCCGCCAGAAGAAACCTCGGCAATTGTCACCAGCCGATAAAGACCTCGACCCCAAATATCAATCTCATATTCAATCTAGCCGGAATCATTTTTCATCGGTTTTTCATCAATAGTGTGACTCAATCAATGTTTCATTTTAACACAATAATCACTTTCAAATAAGCATGAGAGTATGCAGAGAGTCCACACAATTAGTATAATCAATAATCTCATCATTCCTTCAATGTTCAAATCATTATCAAGTCATTCAATAATAACATCACATCGTTTCTCAAGTTCTCAATAATCATTTTATCAATAATCATTTTATCACCATTGTTCAAAACTATTTATCAATGAGTCAATGTTTTCACTAGTATTCTTTCAACAATTTCATCATAATATCAACATTTTACAACACTTATATCAATATCACATATATCATGCCTTAATAATCACTTTGATCATTAACATTTATCGTTACTTAGCACTTGAGTCATATAAGCAATTCACAACTTTGATCACCGGGATCACATAATAAATCAATTATCTCAATATAGAGGTCGATATTACCAACCAACACTTCACAATATTCAAGATAACATCATCAATCATATACTAAATCAAGTGTCAAGTTGTCACATTCTATCATGTAACCATTTCATTACCTCATCACATATATTAAATCATTCCATGAATTTTTCACCCATTCCGAGTCCCCATTTCTTTCCAACACAGAAAGAAGAAAAATACAAGCTTCAAATAAACTCAACAAGGTTTATAAATTCACTTGCCTCGATAAAGTCAAGAAATCAATCCAACACTTTAGTCTTTCCCTTTCAATTCGTATCTGAAACACTACAATCTATTCAAATAATGATTCACAATCAAATTTCAAGTCCAACGATGTCAAAAGCTTGAAATTTGGGGGAAAAGGGCAAACAGTCCAAAAATTCAATACCGGAAAACAGGGATGAAATTTGAAATTTTTTGCATGAAAATGTTCCTTAGCACATTAGGAATCCATAGAGAAACTGTTTTAAAAACAGAGTTAAAATCAACTCATAATCACCATTTTCATAAAACTTGCGTTCATGAACAGAGCCCCCAATTTTTCAATTCAAAGTCCTCAATTTGATGTTAAATATAAGAATAATTAATGGATAATGAAGATTTCAGCTTAAAATAATCTATCAACGGAATCCCTGCGAAAAACCACTTGAGATCACCCTCTCCCAAGCTCCCAAAGTCCAAAGATGGAGAAAAATGGGTAAAATTTGACTTTTGAAAATCAATCACTGTTCAGGAATTTTAATGCATCGCGATTGCGAAGCCCAGCTGGGTTGTTCATCGCAATCGCGACAATTTACTCTCGCAATCGCGAAGCAAAACATGAATTACTTATTGCGATCGCTGGCTAAGCTTGGCGATCGCG
>DF358654.1:6518-27035 GCA_000787875.1 Solanum virginianum
GGAGAATTTCCTTAAAAATTGTATATGGGTTTGATCAGTTTTGAGAATCAGTCTGATATTTGTGTTGGCATGAGCCATCTATTTGGAAATTTGGTCCTGTAATTATGTTTGGAGCCTATTCGGGCACTAGTCATGGCCTACGGGGTTTGGGTCATGATAGAAGTGGTATCAGAGTGGTTCGTCCTTGGAGTGTCCACAGACCATGTCTAGTAGAGTCTTGCTTATAGGTGTGTCGAGCCCCACATCTATAAATAGGAGGCTACTTGAGATTTAGGATGTTACTCTTCTTTCTGATCTTAGATCATGCGATAGAGCGGTGTTATTAGGATGTTCCCTTTTCTGACAGATTGTTTTGGTTACAGTGATGCCTTCGAGAAAGATCACAGAGGCCCAGAGGGGCAAGTCTGCAGTGGATGTGGTATTGTAGTGATTGAAAGGATAACCTCCCCAAGAAAGATTGTGTGTTGGCGATAAAGAATGACAATAACAGTAGCAAGATCATATCTTAAGATGTAGAATGGAGGCACAAGAGGTTTGGCCAAGCGTCGATTAGTGTATTAAACAAGCTTTTGGTTGTAAAATCTTGCATAAGTAGTATAGTAAACAAATGTAATGTGTATCTCCTACAAGTGATACCAGAACTCTCAGTTTCTTTAAACTTATGCATATGGATGTGGGATGACTCAAGTATACCTACTGAAGTTAAAGGCAGATGTGTGGTCATCAAAATAGTTCATTGCATATGCCGGGACTCGGTTTGGAAAGGCCATTAAGGTTGTAAGGTCTAATAATGGTCTTAAGAAAGGTATTCTAATGTACTAAAGAGAACATCGCTCAAGGTTCGATAATCACCAATTACATTGCTACAAGAGACCAACTTGCAGATATATTAAATAAAAAGCCTATCCAAAATTCAACATGAGCTTTGAAACGAAGCTAGGCAAGGTTACTTATGAGTTAGATTTATCAGCTAAATTGGAAATAGTACACCCAGCATTTCATATTAATATACTACATAAGTATATTGGAGATCCTTTCAAAATCTTCCCTGTGGCGAAACAATAATTGAGAAGAGATGACTTGGGAAGCTGAGGAATATACGAAGAAGGAATATTCTCACTTGTTATCAGTGTCCATAGGCAAGGTAATTCTTCGCTTGACTTTGTTACGTAATAGATGCATTGTGGATCGTTGAGTAGATCGTTGTGGTAATGGGAGAAAGAAAACTCCCCCTAAATTGTTTATATGACTTGCAAGGCTGGTTAACATTCGAGGACGAATGTTCTAAAGGGGAGAGTATGTTAGAACTCGCATTTCGTGCATTGGAGCAATTACGAAAATTTGGAATCAAAGTGACATTATTGAAAAATTTGGTACCAAAGTATAATTATTGGAAAATTTAGAACCAAAGAGGTATTATTGAAAAGTTTGGGGCCAAAGTAGAATATTGCAAAGTTGGGGTCTTGGAGAATGGAGTGGTACCCCACTTGACTTATGTTGAACTTTATTTGGGCCAAGTGTAGTACACTTGGCAAGAGGTGTTTGTATATAAATATATATACATATAAGACTATCTTTTGCCTCCTTAAAAAAAATCTATACTTACTTTGAATTTTGTATAGTTTTTCGTACTTCAAGATTCATATAACTTGAAAAGTTGACTTCGATAAAAAAAAATGCAAATCAACGGCATCAAAACAGAATTTTGACAGTTCTATCAGCTCTGGAATGGTCAAATTAGGCTAGAGGCATGGTCGGCTCGAATATTGAGGCCTTCGTTACAAGTTCGGACCATTTAGCATTTTGATTGTTGAAAATTGGCCCAAGTTTAACTTCGGCTAACATTCTGGGAACTCACACTCGAATGAGAATTTTATCAATGCAATTAGCTCCGAAACATCAATTTTCGTCTAATGAATTTTTGTGCATGCCCGAGCTTTCGATCTCATTCTGGCTCTTCGGTAGTTTTTGACTTAAAATGGTGCCAACAAATCTTGTGATTTGTTATATACTGTATATCAGTGTATTACAACTCTTTGATAGATTTTTACTATCTGTATATATATTGTGTATCAGTGCATATAGTCCAATTTCTGGCTCCTAAAAACCTATAACCAGCTTTCATTTTCTAAAAATAACCCGCAGCTAACCTCTAACGTTGCTAGGTTTAGAAACCAATTCAGAAATGCAAGGAAGTTCAAGTCCAAATGGACTCTTGCAAAGTAGTTCATGCGCAAAAAACAAATAAAGGGATTAGTAAACACTCATAGCAGCAAAATGCTTTCAATTACTTCCAAGCATCAAGCAAACCAAAGTTCAACCAAACTTCCAACTTATATACAAGTCTTTCTTCAATTTAGCGTTACCTTAGCGATCTAATTAAAAAGGCTTATTTGAGCTTACATGATCATGAAAGAATTATGAGTAAGTTGTCAAGTGCTACACGAAAATCTTAGTTAAAATCTAAGTTCGTGACAATAAGGTCTGACAAGTGGATGACAGCTAAGCTGATAACTAGATTTTGAGTTGTATTCCTGACTGACTTAATTAACATATCACTCCCTTATTAGCTTTGATAATTATTCATATAATTAATTAGATTTTTTATTTAGGAATAAACACGTCTAATGCATGTTTTGCTTATTTATGATTTGGTATTGGTGCTTTTATTTTGTGTCATGTGATCATTCGAAATGAATAAGGTCATTATGCATATAGAAGATTTCACACTAGTTTTCCTTTGTTCAAGTGGTAATTTAGTTTTACATCATATTATAAATCACTTACTATTGTAATTTGAGCTCAGAATAACCTAATAATGTTCAGTTATTGACACAATGACCTTCTCTTTTCCAGTTATAGTCCATTGGAAAAAGTTTCTACACTAGTTGGGTAACAACCAGGGATGGGGCGAGAATTGTAGTTACGAGTTTGACAGAATTCAGTCGCTTAAGCTCAAATTATATATTTCTATTTGAATCTGGTGATTGCATTTGCGGTTCACCAAGTTTAGATCTGCTCTCAGTGTGTTTTAAGCTAAACAAAATGTGCCTAAAGTTAAGATCACATATTATGTTACACTCTTTCGTTTTTAGTTCGTCGCAAAGAAAATATCACCTTACAAAAATTGGACATGATTTAACTTTTTAATTCTCCTTTACTCTTAATGAAATAATTTTCAACCACACAAATATCTATGAATGACTTTTTAGACCACAAGTTTCAAAAGTCTGCCTTTTTTCTTTAATACTAAGTCAAATGATGTCACGTAAAATGAGACGGAGGAAGTAGTAAAACTTTCGGATGAAATGGAACAGAGCTTGGGAATATTTTATTTTATTCCCAATTATATATAAATACATCAAATGTGGAACGAGTTGAATTTTGGGTGTGTACAAGTGAGCATTTAAACTAGGGATAATTTCAAATATATACAAACAACTAATTAATTTACAACAAATGTAACCCATGTTTTATTTACATAAAAAAATAATCGCAAATCAGCGAAACTATACATGACTATACAATATAGTCTGCCAAAAGATATAGAAAGTATACACTGATTATACAATGTATATTAATTATATACATAAACTATACACTAAATATACATTATGATACATGCTTATATAACGATTGACTATTTTTTTGTAATTGTTTTTACTGAGACGTAATTACCCTTTTAAAACTATTCAAACGTTGGAATAAGTCTATTCAAACTTGTTCTGGAACAAGTGGAGACACATGTTCCTATGTGACATGCCACGTCTATTATGCTATCTCTACTTTCTCCGATCTTCATCTCTCCAGTAGCATACAAATGTCGGAGAACTCTTACGCATTACCGATTTTTCTTCCCGGAAGAATGTTGGAACCATATGACACTTCTTTGTCATAAGAATACAATTGAAAATAAACGCACAAATCGTAGCAGCAAAACTTTTGGACAATTTCAATTGCCACCTTAGTTACTACAGGTCTATTAGCCTAAAGAGTATGAAAAGCTTTTCAATTAAAAGAAATTAATTAGGGGTCACAATCTGATTCTGAATTGTTAGCTCACAGTAATTAACAAAAGAGTGAAAGCATTGTCATGTAGTACCTCTCTTAAATCATCGGGTGCATATCCAATAGACGAAAACATGGTAAACATTACAAAGTAGCCAGATCAAGAAAAACTTAAAAATAAATGATTGTCAAGTAACAAAAACCTTCAATCTTCAAGTACTATCAGACTCAAAATATCAGGAATGCTCAAAATTACCAAAACCATGTACTACATCCAACAATAACTAAAACCAGAACCAAAAATAAAAGGAAGTACATTCCCATGAACTATGCGGCAACGGATGGCTTAGAAGCTGCAGAGAGCCTAGACCTCTTCTTAGCCAAACTCTCACTACGCCTTTCTCTTTGTTCCTTCAACCTTGAAGCAAGAAGCTTCTGATAATCAGCTGCCTCTGACTTAGCCTTGGCAATTCTCTTCTTCTTGTCAGCAATTCTTGCCCTCTTTCTTTGCAGAGTCAAGGGTGTCACAAGCCTCTGAATCTTAGGAGCCTTGCTCGCATTTTTCCCTGTTGCACAAAGCACCATAATAACATTCAAAACATGTCCAAACTGCTACATTTTGAATACAAGACAGAGTACAAGGTGAGCAGCTACAAAGGAGACACAACTCACCAGTTTTGGTAGTGAAATTTCTGCGGTAGGTGTTGACATACTTCCTGACATCATCTTCCTTGGAAAGATTAAAGAGCTTTCTGATCTTTGAAGCTCTCTTGGGTCCTCTCATCCTTGGTTTCTCAGTGTCAGTCAGTCCAGGCAGATCATTCTCACCCTTTTTCACGATAACAAGATTCAGAACAGAAAGATCAGGGCTTACAATGCATCCACGGACAGATTTCCTTCTGCGCTCACCATTTCTCCAACCATATCCCCGGAAACAAGGAGTACCTATTTCATATAAATGAATTAGATAGTTCAACCAAAAAGTTACTTGCAGCAAACAGGCAGCACCTTTAAGAGAATATCAAGCACCATTACAAGTACCTCGGTGCAGCAAAAGGCGAACACGGCCTGGAGTTAAAACTCCCTGCTTCATGGGAAAACCTTGCTTGTCACATCCTCCCATGATCTTGAAGACATAACCCTTGAACTCCTGTCATCATAAGAGCAACATTTTCTATTGAACTCATTAAGTACCATCGAGAAAGCCAAAGAATATATGCACCAGAAGCTTACCTCACCCAGGGAATCTCCACTGACCTCTTGGGAGATCCTTTTATCAAAAAAGGCTCGACTGCATTTCCAGATATCACGTTAGATAACACAAATATAAACTACCCAAGTGATATGTGTAAAGGAAGACAGTGAAGATGAGAAGAAAGGACGAAGAACACTCAGAGAGAGTTTTGACTTTGACTTGGGGAAGAAGAAGAACTGTTGTCTTATTTCTTCAATGTTCAATATACAAATATATGTATCTAAATGTACAATTAATCCTCACACTCACAATGTATCATCAAAAACTCATGTTGTGTTCTTCCCAAGGCCTTAGTAAGCAAATCTGCCTGTTGGTCCCTAGTGTTGACATACAATGTCTTGATCAACCCTTTCTGAATCTTCTCTTGGATGAAGTGGCAATCTATTTCGATGTGCTTAGTCCTCTCATGAAATACTGGATTTGTAGCTATTTGCAACGCTAATTTACTGTCATAGTAAATCAATATTGGTTCTGTCAGCTGTACACCCAATTCCTTGAACAAATTTATCACCCAAACTACCTCAGCTGTCAAGGTGGCTAAGATTTTGTATTCTGCCTCTGCAAAACTTTTACACACAGTGTGCTGCTTCTTTGATTTCCATGAAATGGGAGAGTTTCCAAACTTTAGAACAAAACCTATAACTGATCTCCTTGTGCTTGGGCATGCAGTCCAGTCAGCATCACAATACTGCAACTGAAAGTTCTGGTTAGAATTCATAAGCAGTTCTTTTCCAGGCTCCAATTTTACATATCTAATTACTCTCAATGCAGCTTGCCAATGCACAGCCTTGGGTTTCTACATAAATTGACTCAATGACTGCACTACAAAGGATATATCAGGCCTTGTTATGGTGAGATACAGCAGCTTGCCAACCATCCTTTGATATCTCGAAATGTCTTCATATGGTGTGTCTGCCTCATACTTCATGCTGGTCAGCTTTTGATATCATTCAATAGGTGTGATATTAGGCTTGACAGTCCCCAAACCTGCCTCAACTATTAGTTCAAGTGCATATTTTCTCTAATTCATCATATATCCTCCTTAGACCTCATGAATTCAATTCCAAAAAATATTTCAGCTTACCTAGGTCCTTGATCTTGAAGTGACTGTGTAGAGTATGTTTAGTTTCCTCTATCAGCAGTTCATTATTACCTGTAATGAGCAGATCATCAACATACACCAGAATTATCACTAGAGCATTACCTCTCATCTTTGTGAATAAAGAATAATCCAGATGACTCTGAGCATATCCTGAATTTAATAATGCCTTTGTCAACTTGGCATTCCATTGCCTTGAAGCTTATTTAAGGCCATACAAGGACTTCACCAACTTGCACACAAGGTTCTTACCTTTCTTATCATTATAAAAACCTTTTGGCAGCACCATATACACCCCTTCAAGTAGATCCCCTTGTAAGAATGCATTGAACACATCCATTTGAAAGATATTCCAATATTGTGCAACAGCCAATCCCACTATTGATCTAACTGTTGTCATCTTTACAATTGGAGAGAATGTCTCCTGGTAATCCACCCTTTCAGTTTGGCTATATCCTTTTGCCACTAATCTGGCCTTGAATCTATCTATTTGTCCATCAGCTTTGTACTTGATCTTGTACACCCATTTACAGCCTACAATATTCTTTCCTCCAAGCAGCTGAACTATCTTCCCAAGTCTTATTGTCTTCCAGTGCCTGCACCTCCTGTTGCATAGCTTGTATCCATATCTTGTCTTTGATTGCTTGTTCAAATGTCTTTGGCTCAACATCTGTGAAGAATTCAGACAAATAGGCCCTGTACTTAGAAAAAACGTTGTCATAAGAAACATAGTTACTCTGAGGGTAGCAATGTGACTTAGATGTTGGGGTCACATAGTCTCTGTCGAACTAAGTACCTCATCAAAACAGGAGGATGAGAATTTCTAGTGGATTTTCTAGCAACAATAGTTTCATCTCTCATAGGTAATAGAGGTCCTTCATTTGATGCAACAAGAGGTCCTTCATCTGAATTTCCACTGGAACTTACTTCTGGTGCTGGAGCTATTTCATTTATAATCATACGATCAGACTCTAGAAATATATCATCTCCACTAATAGGCACAGGAACAGGTAGATCTTTATATTCATCATAGACAAGAAAATCATCTGACACAGTAATAGACTCAACAAGGAATAATGGCTTATCCTTGTTGAATATCTGTCTAAATGGAAAAACACTTTCCTTGAACACAACATCCCTACTCACAATAAACTTCTTCTAAAGTAAACTATAGAGCAAATACCCCTTCTGAGTGGATGAGTATCCCATCAATACACAGACTTCAGCCTTCGGAGAAAACTTGTCCTGTCTGGCTAATTTGATTGCATAACACAAACAACCTATGGTACTTAAGTGATCAAGCTTTGCTTTGTGTCCATGAAATTGTTCATAAGAAGATTTGCCTTGTAGAACTGATATAGGAAGCCTGTTTATCAGATACACAGCAGCTAGCACACACTCACCCCAAAATCTAATAGGGATTTTTCCTTGAAGTCTGACTGCCCTGGCCACTTCAAGTATATGTGGTATTTTCTCTCAACTATTTCATTTTGTTGTAGAGTATAAGGACAACTACTCTCATGCACAATGCCCAGTGAATTCAAAAAATTATAACATTCATTATTAAAGAATTTAGTCTCATTATCAGTTCTTACCCTTTTTACATGCTTATTAAATTGATTCTTCACTAATGCCACAAAAGATTTTAGTACTGAGAACACATCACTCTTTAATCTCAACAAATATATCCAACACATTCTTGAATGATCATAAACAATTGTTAAGAAAAACTTGAAATCATTATGAGTAGCAACTCTATAAGGTCCTCACACATCCATATGTATCAAATCAAAAGTAGCTAGTGTTTTAGACATGCTTGAATGAAATGGTAATTTAGTTTGTTTAGCAAGTGGACAGACTGGACATTTATTATATGCTTCAATGTTTTAAAACTCTTATCTATGGACAACTGTTGTAATACCTTCACAGAAGGTGACCTAGTCTATTGTGCCATAGTAGTTTGTCTGCACTGGAGCTCTGGGACATCAAAACTACTTGTTTCCTTTGACTTTCTTCACTCTGCAGTCCAGCAGGCCTTACCAATCCCCTTCACCCTTTCATTGGAGAGGTCCTGAAGCACAAAGAACTCAAGAAAGAAGTTAACTGAATAATGTAATTGTCTTGTTAACTTGGATACTGAAAGTAAATTGTGCTTGAATGCAGGCACTCCCAACACATCATCTAATATTCCCCCATCAATTGTGCTACAACAACCAGTGTGTGAGACTTGTGTAGCCTCACCATTAGGTAAATACACTCTCTTATCTTTACAGCTATGTACAATACAAAGTTTGTCCAATGCATGATTCATATGGCATGTAGCACCTGAGTCAATTATCTAACTCCATTTTCTGTTTTCAATCCCCACCTGTGTTCTACAATTATTCACAGAAAGAATATTGGATACGGTGATTATACCTGCCATGTTTGGCAAGCTGTCCACTGCTTTGCTAGAACTTGTGACTGCTTCATCCCTTTCCAGGATATGTAGAAGTCTATTGTATTAACTTGCAGTGAAGGTTGGCTGTGTAGCCATGATAGGGCCTGACTGCTCAGTCTTCTTTCCTTTCATCATAGAAGCAATGGGAGCAAAGTCATCAACAATCTCCATCTCAGACTTGGCAGTGGTGATATGGTTCACAGCCTCTTGATGTTTGTTGCCCCGCATCTGACTTCCTGGTTTCCTTTTGAACTTCCAATCAGGGGGATAACCATTCAAGTTGTAGCACTCATCTCTCACATGGCCTTATATTTTGCAGTATTCACAAAATTTCTTAGACTGAAATCTCTTAGGACCATTACCCTTCCCTGCATATAAGGCTATTTGTTCTGGCATACCAATTCCCATATTTGAACCAACAGTCATCCTCTGGATCACATCAGCCATGATCATTGCATATGCCTTACTCACACTGGGTAAAGGACTTTGCATAAGAATTTGGCTACGGGCATGAGCATAAACATCATTCAGCCCCATCAGAATTGTAAATAGCCTCAAGCATGCCAAATGATCATTGTAGATTCTAGATTTATCACAATTGCATGTAGGTTGAGGAACTAATGCATCAAATTCATCCCAAAGTAGTCTCAATTTCGAGAAATAGGTAGATACTGATAGATTACCTTGACTGAGCGTACAAATGTCCCTGTGTAGTTGATATCCTCTCGAACTATTTACCTTGTTAAACCTCTCCTTTAGATCATCCCAAACCACTGAGGAATCTGTGGCATACACTACGCTATTAAGCAGTTCTTTAGAGATCGTGTTCATAATCAATGCAAGCACAAAGGCATTGCACTTCTCCCATTGTTCTTCCATCTCACCCTTGTAGTCAGTCTTCTTACAACTTTCAAGCACAAACCCCAGCTTGCTTTTGGCTCGGAGGTTAATCAACATGGATTTACTCCACAAGGAGTAGTTCTCTGTACTGGTAAGTTGTATCGTAGTGAGGACACTGCTAGGAGTATCGGAGCTGTGGAGATGGAGAGGATGATTCCGTCTCCTCTCAACCTGCTCAATCTTCTCCACTGAATTCGTCGACTCTACATCGACACTAGGTCCAGAATCGGCCATGAATTCCAGCTGATTGATGTGTGAATCGAGACTAATTAATTGTCTAACCAATCTTCAACTAACTACTCTAACTAATCAACTAATTACAATACTAACCAATCAACTAACCATTCTCAACAATATGCAAATGCAAAACATTAACCATACTGAAAATTGGAACATATGAATTGCAACAAAATCTATCATTAACAGCTACATACCATGCTAAAACAGTAACAAGTAATCACTGTGCTGTCAATGACAAAAAAAATAAAATACACGATTCAATTTGTAATGCAAGGAACTAAACTACATATAGATATAATAGACAGAATAATTGAAATATTCTAAGTGTGTCGAATAAAGTAAACAACTATGTCAATCAAGTTCAACCGATCTATACTACTCATTCAACCAATCTAAATTACTTGCTTATACTTTAAGCATGGATTTTCTGAATTATACTCAGTGATATATTCATAATTTTTCAAATTAAAATATAACTGTCAGTTGTGTCTAGTGATGCTATCTTCAGATAAAGCCCATGAGCACATCCATAACTGTTTGCGTCAGGCTCCAACAACATAAACAAATATCCTCAAAGTACATCATCTTGTGAAAGCACCAAGCAAGAAATTACCAACCCATGGAACACTATCATTCTTCAAAGAAGTATACCACCATGGACCAAAAGTTTTAGCGAGGCTTCATCCATAATAGTTTTGGATGGCTAATTTTTTAATCACTAACTTGTTGGATGATTCTAATTCAATATTCACATCATATTGTATTGTATTATTTTGTAGATAAAAATTAAATAGCTTGATTCGTTCAACATGGTTTAGTATTTTATTGTTTTGGCTTGCTTGTATCATATTGTACAATAACTAATAAGTTTACTAAAATGACATAAATATTGGATTTATCAGTGATAAAAATAAAATAAATTTTAAAAACTTCATTTCCTAATTTAAGGATAACTATTCCTTGTAAATAATTTGAGTTATTGAATTCATGCAATAACTAGTGAATTTAATCAATACCAAAATACAGAAAAAGGTAGTAGCAAATAATGCAACAATTTGAGGTGGAGAAGCAACAAACTATTTTACGCATCAAGTAGCATTGATAACTATACGAGCAAACAACCGCATTCACAATGTTTGTTACTTTAAGCCTTTCAAACCGATCATGAAAAGTTACCATGTTCAAAAAAGAAACCGATCATGAATAACTCAATGAGCACAGTAGAATTACTATGGGTAAACTCCATATATTTTTTCTAAAACAAGTGAAATGAGTAAACTCCATATTTTTTTCATGAATCTGATAGAAAACAATATAGTAGTAGTATTAGCATCATAAATAATTGTGATGTTGGTATGTAACTTTTCCGTTCTGATAGAAGATAACTGTGTTTCCGTTCAGAAGTTTGTGATTTTCTTCTTTAGTCTTGCTATCCTTGTTTACTGGTAGCAATGGGGCTGCACTAGTGCGGTCAGGCAGTTCTGCAAGAAGCCTTCTCTTTTGAGTATTAATAAGAGGAAGATTAAACCGGATCAAAGACTTTGTACGAAGGGAAGTTTAAAGACTGAATGCCTAACTTGGTAATTTTTTTGTCAATGAAGAACACTACTAGATTAACAGTGTACCTGTAGGAAAACGGTATGGGTCAATTAAGGTAGTCATTTGCGAAAGATATGCAAGACAGAACCTCAAGCTGAACAATTGGACTCACCATGCCACAATAATATTAACTGTGTAATGTTTACGTGATGCAACGATTAAAAGGCTCTGAGCAATAACAGTTATCCAAGTACATTGCTTTAATGCAGAATCAAATTATACATTCAGATGACAAGTTCAGACTGAGCTGAAAAACAAAATAGTCATTCTCCAAAAATGCACTAATCTTGGAGGATCTGACACCCATGGGTCAAAATTTTTTGAAAAGTCCGAGCAACATAGTCTAGTACAACTAAAATGAAGATTATCTATCCCCAACATCATCTATAATATCATTTGCACAATCGAATTCACCAGATGTTTTGATTTTCTTTATTGAATTAGTTAGTTAAATTCATTTGTTAGTTAGTTATTGGTAGTTAGTTGGTTAAAATGTGATTAGGAGTTAATCATGTGGAGTAGAGTGCACTATAGTTAATATATACATTAAATCTATGTATATATACTCTTTGTACTGTACAGATTCATTCTAATTGGAAATACAACAGTAAGAAGAATACATCTTCTTCTTCTCTCATTTTCTTCTTCTCCAATTCATCCTCTTTTCTTCATCATTTCTCTCGATTAACATGGTATCAAAGCAGTATTGAAGCTCAATTTCTCGGAACGATAAGTTTGAACTTCGCCGGAATTAGCTTGAATCATGGCGACAATGGCGGATTCAGGAACTGATGCTACTGTCGGTGTCGCGAATCAAACTGAAATCCTTGACCAGGTTGAACGGAGGCAAAATCATCCTCTCTACTTGCACAATTCGTATACTCCGGGGTCGGTTCTCACTGCTGTAAATTTGACAAAGTTGATGGATCCAGGGGATATCAGTTGCATAGAGAAATCTGTACAATTACTCGAGGTAACATGTCTGTATCAGCTTATTTCTCGAAATTAAGACTGTTGTGGGATGAGTTTGATGCCTTGGTTCCTCCACCGACATGTAACTGTAACAATTCTAGGACTTACATTGATCATTTGGCATGTTTGAGATTATTTACTTTTCTAATGGGCTTGAATGATGTGTATGCCCATGCTCGTAGTCAACTCTTGATGGTAAGTCCATTACCTAGTGTTGCTAAGGCTTATGCCATAATCATGGCAGATGAGGGCCAAAGATTAGCTGCTAGTTCACATGCATGAGGTAATGTACCAGAGCAGATGGCTTTATATGCAGGGAGAGGAAATCCTCCTGGTATGCAAGAGCAAATGGCTATGTTTGCAGGGAGAGGAAATCTTCCTAGAAAGCTTCAGTCCAGAAAAAAGAACTGGGATCAGACTTGTAGCTATTGTAGCCTTCAAGGTCATGTAAGGGAAAATGGATATCCTTCTGATTGGAAATTCAAGAAGAAATCTGGAGGACCAACTAATTTGATGTAGCATAGTAGAAATTAAGATGTAGTCAATCAAGTGGCCACAACCCACAATGAGATGGCTGATGCATTTGCTCCTATGAAAGCTGTGATGACAGGAAAGTCTGATGATTCCAGCTCTATCATGCCAACACAACCAACATTCACTCCTAGTCAGTACAGCAGGATATTGAGCATGCTGGAAAGAGAAGATGCAGGGACAAGTTCAGGCAAGACATCAGATAGCATGACAAATATGGCAGGTATGACCACCACACTTAATGCCTTATCTGTGAGCAATAGTAGTGTGCAGGGTAAGACTTAGAAAGAAAAGAGAGACTGGATATTAGATTCAGGTGAAACTTGTCACATGACACATAAACTTAATAAACTTTGTCATGCATCTAGTTTTGTCAATAGAAAAGTGCACTTACCTAATGGTGAAACTGCACAAGTATCTCATATTGGCTGTTGTAACACTATTGATGGGAGGTCAATAGAAAAGTGCACTTGCCTAATGGTGAAACTGCACAAGTATCTCATATTGGCTGTTGTAACAC
Organism: Solanum virginianum; assembly: GCA_000787875.1. Lineage (NCBI taxonomy): Eukaryota > Viridiplantae > Streptophyta > Magnoliopsida > Solanales > Solanaceae > Solanum > Solanum virginianum. The sequence continues at coordinate 20,083 of DF358654.1, forward strand.
TATTGATGGGAGAGCATTAGATAATGTGTTGATAGTGCCTACATTCAAGCACAACTTGCTGTCAGAGTCAAAGTTAACTAAGCAAATGCATTGCTTAGTTAATTTTTTCCATGAGTTTTTTGTATTTCAGGACCTATCCACTGGAAAGGTGAAGGGGATTGGTAAGGAGAGTGATGGACTATACTATCTACCTGCTGTATTATAATGTGATGAAAATAGAAGGAGACAGACAGTGTTGATGGCACAAAGCTCCATTACAGAAGACATGTTGTGGCATAATAGATTAGGTCATCCTTCAGTGAAAGTGTTGCAACATTTATTCAGGAATAAGCACATCATTGGTAGTGATGAATGTAATAGATACTCTATCTATCCTCTTGCTAAGCAGACTAGACTGCCTTTCAATATGAGTATGTCTAAGACATTAGCTAATTTTGATTTGCTTCATTTAGATGTATGGGGACCATACAGAGTTGTTACTCACAATGGCTACAGATTTTTTTAACAATAGTTGATGATTACTCAAGAATGTGTTGGGTATATTTGTTGAAATTGAAGGGTGATATATTCTCTGTATTACAGTCCTTTTTGAGATTGGTACAAACTCAATTTAATAGAAGTGTAAAAAGGATAAGAACTGACAATGGGACTGGGTTCTTTAACAATGAATGTTATGATCTTCTGAAATCTCTTAGCATTGTGCATGAGAGTAGTTGTCCATACACTCCACAACAAAATGGAGTGGTTGAAAGAAAACATAAACATATACTTGAAGTAGCTAGAGCTATCAGATTTTAGGGTAATATTCCCATAAAATTTTGGGGTAAATATGTGTTTTCTGCTGTATATCTAATTAATAGGCTTCCTACTCCTGTTTTAAGAGGCAAATCTCCATATGAGCAGTTCCATGGACATAAAGCAAACATCAGTCACTTAAGGGTTATTGGATGTTTATGTTATGCCACTAAGTTGATCAAGCAGGACAAGTTTTCTCCTAGAGCTGAAGTTTGTGCAATAATGGGGTATTCTTCAACTCAAAAGGGGTACTTACTGTATAGCTTATCTCACAAGAAGTTTATTGTTAGCTGGGATGTAGTATTTAAGGAAGATATATTTCTTTTTAAACATGTATTGAACAGACAACAGTCATTATTTCCTACAGATTCCATTGTGACATCAAATGATCTTCCCATTTGTGATGCAGATGAGCATCTTCCTATACCTATTTCAGTGACTGATACATGCTTAGACAGGGATCAAATAGACATGAATGACTCTCTACCAACTCCAGAAGTTGTCCAAAATAAAGATTCAATTGTTCAACCTGCTATTGATGCTACTGTAATTCTAGTCAGAAAGTCCATAATGAAGATTCAACTGCTCAGCCTATTAAAGATGCAATTGTTCAGACTCCTATTGATGCTGCTGTAATTCCAGTCAGAAAGTCCATCAGAAATTCTCATCCTCCTATTTGGATGAAAGATTATGTGAGCCAGACATCCAAGACCCATTCTCAGAGTAACTATGTGCCCTATAAACATGTATCCTCTAAATACAGGGCTTATATGTCTATTTTCTCCACAGATATTGAACCAAGAACTTTTAAAGAAGCTGTCAAGGATCAAAGGTGGATACATGTCATGCAACAAGTGGTGCAAGCCTTAGAGGAAAATGGGACATGGAAGATAGTTCAACTGCCAACAGAAAAGAATATTATAGGCTGCAAATGGCTATATAAAATCAAATACAAAGTTGATGACCAAGTAGATAGATTCAAAGCTAGGTTGGTGGCTAAAGGCTACAGCCAAACTGAAGGAATTGATTATCACGAGACCTTTTCTCCAGTGGTGAAAATGACAACTTTTAGGTCAATCATAGCACTAGTTGCTACTCAAAAATGGAATATATTTTAGATGGATGTCTTCAATGTTTTACTACAAGGAGATCTATTAGAAGAAGTGTACATGGAGCTACCCAAGGGATTCTATAATGATGAGAAGGATAAGCATCTTGTGTTTAAATTGGTGAAGTCTCTCTATGGACTCAAGCAAGCTTCAAGATAGTGAAATGCTAAGCTGACTGAAGCATTGCTAAGTTTAGAATATTCACAAAGTCACTTGGATTACTCCTTATTCACAAAGAAGAGGTGAAATGGAATAGTGATAGTATTGGTGTATGTTGATGATATGTTACTTAAAGGTATTGATGCAGAATTGATAGAAGATACTAAACATACCTTGCACAGTCATTTCAAGATCAAAGATTTGGGAGAACTGAAGTACTTCTTAGGCATTGAGTTTATGAGGTCTAATTAAGGAATTGTGATGAATCAAAGGAAGTATGCACTTGAATTGATAGTTGAGGCAGGCTTGGGGAATGCCAAACCTTACATGACACCTTTGGACTGCACTCAAAAGTTGATTAGTGTTGAGTTTGAATCAGATACACTATATGAAGATGTCTCTAGATATTAGAGATTAATGGGGAAATTGTTATATCTCACAATTACAAGGCTTGATATAGCCTTTGCAGTGCAACTGCTCAGTCAATTCATGCAGCAACCAAAGGTGTCACACTGGAAGGTTGCTTTGAGAGTTATTAGGTATATTAAACTGGAGCCTGGAAGGGAATTGCTCATGAGTTCTAAATAAAAACTTCAACTAAATGGCTATTGTGATGCAGATTGGGTTGCTTGCCCAAGCACAAGGAAATCTGTTACTGGTTTCATACTGAAGTTTGGTGATTCACCCATCTCTTGGAAGTCCAAAAAATAGCACACAGTCTCAAGAAACTCCACAGAGGCTGGATATAGGAGCCTAGCAGCATTGACAACAGAAGTAGTATGAGTTACAAGCTTGTTCAAGGAGTTAGGGGTGGCATTAATGGAACTAGTGCTCATTTCCTGTGACACCAGATCAGCCCTGCAAATCGCAGACAATCCAGTCTTCCATGAAAGAACAAAATATATAGAAGTAGACTGTCATTTCACCTGAGGAAAAATTCAGCAAGGCCTCATCAGAGTTGTCTACATTCATACCAAGGAGCAACAAGCTGACCTACTTACTAAATCACTTGGAATGACTCAACATGACCACTTGTTAGGCAAGCTTGGACTATTGAATTCATTTTTCAATAGATCCAGCTTGAGGGGGGATATTGAATTAGTTAGTTAAATTCATTTGTTAGTTAGTTATTGGTAGTTAGTTGGTTAAAATGTGATTAGGAGTTAATCATGTGGAGTAGAGTGCACTATAGTTAATATAGACATTAAGTCTATGTATATATACTCTTTGTACTATACAGATTCATTCTAAATGGAAATACAACAGTAAGAAGAATACATCTTCTTCTTCTCTCATTTTCTTCTTCTCCAATTCATCCTCTTTTTTTCATCATTTCTCTCGATTAACATATGTGTGTAAACATGAATGCAACTTACAGTTCAGCAGTACAACTTCTAAAACACCAGAAGCTTACCTCGCCCAGGGAATCTCCACTGACCTTTTGGAGAACCTTTTGTCAAAAATGCACTAATCCAAATTTTCTATTGGTAAACAAAGAGATTGAGATTGGATTGATCGATAACACTATAGTTCAGGACTGCAGTCAGTTTTCTACTATCTCTTTTTCAAACAGTTTTCGTTTGAAGATATAACATTACGTATCGAGGGAAAATACTTGGGTAAGTCTTTCAAATTTTTATCAACTATTTTATATAAAAATAATATGTTCCTCTTACTTAACAATTTTTTCATAATTTTCTTTCTATATATACTTGGAATATTTGAAAGTTTAAAGATCTTCATTGGAGAAAAAACAAAACAAAGAGAGATCGTACTTATGAACGAGAAGTAAGTTAAAGTTATTATTAAAAAATTATTATGAAAACTGCAAATAATCTTAGATTTTAAAAAATCTTCTATTAAAAATTTTAAAATTTATACTTATGTATTTAGTTGTCAAATACATAGATATATCTATCTATCTATGTAAAAGCGTAAAGGCCTTTAGAAATATTGTTTGAACTTTTTGTCCTTCATTAAAAGACTTCACTTTAGATAAAGTCATCTTTTTACTATTTTTCTTCTATTTTAAAGTAATGACCCTGGAGGTCATTTTTGGTATTTTCAGTCAAATTACTATTTTTGCCCTTTTTAAAAGTTACCTTGAGTCATTATTGGCTAATGCTAAAAGTCAGATTTCGAAAGTATGGTGATAAGCTTGAGTTTTGCAAATGAAAGAGTTTTTAAACGCTTAAGTTGGAAAATTTGAGTTTTTTGACTGTTTTGAGTTTCAATTGTCGGATCATAATTTTGTCAATTCCATTAGCTCCGAAATACCGAATCTGGTCTAGGGAAATTTGCAGAACTTAATTTGGAGTTAAAATAAAGATTTTAGGTCAGAAGTTGCATTTTTAGTTGTTACCGGAGTCAAAATTTGACTTCGGTCAATGATCGGGGTTCGGAAGCTTGAATTGAAATTCAAAAAGTTTCAATAGTTCCAGATGGTCAAACTAATGCTAGAAATGATTTCGGTACAATTTTTAGAGCTTCTGAGAATATTTTGAGTTTTTTGAGTCTGAAACTAGTTTAAATGAGCTTTCTTGGGTTTTGGACCAAGGAGGCCTTAATTTCAAATTTTGATGTTTCCAATGGATCAGAAACGTTGAGTTTGGGTTAGGAGGACCTTTTGTTCAGTTCCTGGAAATTTCAAGTGTGTTTTGACCCCCTTGGTAGTTTTCGATATTAGGAAATAGGACCCTCATTGGAATAAAATAACCTCTTATGAGAATTTTGACCATACCATTGAGTCCGAAATGTCATTTCCAATCAGATTTTATGTAGTTTTTCAAATTTGGATGAGGTTAGAGCATCAAATTTAAGTTCGAGAGGTTACTGAAAATACTGAAATGGGCGGTGACATGGCCCAATAAGGTTCTGCCATGTGGCAGACCCGGTTCCCAACCTTTAAAGCTGCAGAATTATGCAGAACGTTTGCAAATTTTTCCCCAAACTTCAACCAACATTTTCTCTCTCAAAATTGATCTGTTTGAGGTAAAATTCGTGATCTTGCTGCTGCATTTTTAATATATTTCAAAACTTTGACATGCGATTTCTTCCTCATATTAGCTCCATTTTTAAATGGTTTTCGCCATTGAATTCCTTATCACTTGGGAACATTTTCATGTATAAATTTCCAGATTCTGATGGCATTTTCTGGCGATGAAATTTTTGGACCATTTTACCCTTTTCACCCGAATTAGTTGATTTTTGTGTCATTAAATTCATTATATAATTATGATGCTATATTTGAATAGATTTTGATGAATTGGAGTCTCATAGAAAGGGAAAAGCTTCGAAATTGACGTGATTCGAGACTTTATATAAGGCAAGTGGATTTCTAACCTTTTGTTAAATATGTTTAATCTCGTATGATTCAATGTGTATACAATTTAGTATTTTGGGATAGAGATGAATTTATGTAGGCTTTGATTGAAATATCTTGAATTGAGTACTTATCCTATGGTGATATTTGACTTGTGAATTAATGATAGAGATTTATTATATGTGAAAATAGTGATTATTTGTTATTGATATCGAAGTGATACTTATTTTTAGATGTGAATGTTGTTAAGGTTATGATGGTATTGGGATTGAGGATATTGCAACATTTATGGTATTTAGCTACTCATTCTTGATTCGAGACGTATGATTCGTATGGGCATCTTGCAAATATTTTAATATTACAAGAAATATGGTGATTAACAATGTAAATGCGAGTTGGTGTGTTATTATGGTATTTTTGAATTGAAAAGTGTGGTTAAGTGACGAAAATTCTGTTTTGAGATATATTGTTGAGTTTGTATCGAGACTATGGTGTTATGAGTTGTATTAAAATTTGTCATCTCCTCATTATTGTGTGAGCATGCCTATTTGCATTGACTTTGTGACAAATGTTATGTGAACATGAAAAAAAAGAAGAATTAAAGGAGATGTACTATTTCGAGGGACGTGTCGTGCACCGCGATGAATACTATAATTCGAGGGTCGTGTTGTACGCCACAACGGATACTATCTTTTGAGGGTTGTGTGGCACGCCGCGACAGATACTATGATTCAAGGGTCGTGTCACACGTCACGATAAATACTATGATTCGAGGGTCGTGTCGCATGCCGCGACAGCTACATGGACTAAGAGTCCCCCATAGGTCCCAGACTAAGAGACAGCGGGTGTGTATCACTAGGACAGACATGCATCATTTGCTTGACATCATTATTTAAGCATTGCATCTCATCCTTGCATATTCTTGTGTGGCATGATCTTCTTTCGCTGATTGGTTACGTTATCACTTGTGACTTGTGATGTGGAATGGTGGTATACTGAAAACTTACTTCTACTATGTATTATATCTTGTTGGGCTGGCTGATTTTCAAATGGTGTAATTGTAAAGGTTATGAATTCTTGTATTGCAAAACAGTTGTAAAATTGTGACCCTTAGAGGTCTAATGCTAAGTGATTATTATATCTACAATTTTTGAATGGTGTAATTGTGAAGGTTATGAATTCTTGTATTGCAAAATAGTTGTGAAATTGTGACCCTTAGAGGCCTAATGCTAAGTGATGATTATATTTACATTCTAGTAATTTTCTACATATGATATATATATATTGTGCTGGGACTTTTTTTGAGTGCAGACTTCTAGTATTGCGATATGTGATTGCTGCTCTATTTAAGAACTAGACATTTGAGACAAGTATTTTATTCAAGAATCTTGTATTGAGAGGCTTCTAAATGTGACACCAGTCCTTGGGATAACTATAACTTGGTATTCATATGATTAACTGTCCTATTAGTCTATTCATATTCCACAATTATTATTATATTTGGATTAGTAAGTGTTAGAATGACTCGCCTTGGTGGGTTAGGTGAGTGCCATCACGCCTGAATTTCA